>JAULBW010019538.1:0-92179 GCA_032358265.1 Vaucheria bursata | reverse complement strand
GCCAATAATGTATTAATCCCTATTCATGTGTTGCCAAGAATGAATCTTATCAACACAATACTACTTAAGAGTACATGTATATGAAAACACACTTATGAGAACGCACTAATGAGAACACTCTTTAAGAGAACATACTTTACAAGAATACACATATAAGACGAGTTAAGTCCATAGAGTCACAGTTCAATAACAGATCACAACGAAACAGATCAGATCCTGACAAAAAGCCTTCAAAAAATTACTGTAACTACAATTTTGCAAGTTAGCACATTTAAAGAAAGGTAATTGCAGATCCTAATAGTGTTAGGATCTAATATGTTTTTGCTGTGTATTATGTTCATTCATTTACAACTCTTTCAGGGAGTTGTAGTTATATCAATCTAATTCGGTTTGTATGCGCGAGCATAGGTTGAAAATGTTGACGAGATTCATTCTTGTCAACACGAACTAAGATAAATGAAGCAGTATTATACGTGTAGTATCTCTGTGTTTGTATTGTTCTGGTTTTCTGGCCTACACTCGATACAATTCATTAGTCTTGACAAATAGGAAACACAATTAGTCATGTAACTGTCAATAAATCTGGACAATAGGACATTAAATTATTATTTTATTGTTCTTACAGAAGACTTTTAAAAGTTTAAACTTTAAAAAACTCATTACAAACTAATGTATTAAGCAATGCATCTTCTACTCAATTCTCCATTCACTATTGATATTTATATTGCTCATAAAAACTGTTTTTTGTGCTAAAGTAAATTCCATTTTCTAATCTGCATGTTCACCACTATTTTGGATAGGTACAATTAGCTTTAGTGGAGCATTTGAGTCTTAATTTTCATCACTATCTGTCAAAAAAATTTATTCAAACTAACTATAATAGTTCATGTACATTTATTGATTAGGCTGTAGTTGATTATGACTGGCGGTATAGTGTTATGAATGTGTTGCAAATAAGACACACTAAATACAAAGAGTATATTTACACCAACATAATTTGTGTTGCTGGAAGTGAACATGTGTTGCAGCAACACACAAATCCTAAACTTAGCTTGTCACCAAAATCCAGCAATGACTTGCCATAAACTTAGAATGCAAAACAATGACTTACCATAAAACAGAATTCCACAGCTATAATACAAATTTAACCGTTAACAAGTTAATTCCTAACACATAGATAAGAGTTAACATTTCTGTATAATGTAACGTATTATAAAACTTTCTTTTTTGCATAGTAAATCCTAAAGTTTTGATGAATGCATAAAATTTAGCCAGTGTACAAAATAGTTACATGATAATAATATATATATATATATAGAGTAAAAACTGCTACGTCAAATACTCCATACTGGTTGACAAGTTGATTGGTTAATGCATGGGTTTGGGTTTAAAGAGATTTTGATCAACTATTAATTTTTTTGCAGTATACAATGAGTCAAAAAAGTGTCAATTAGTTCTAAATATATTTATATACATGTTCTAGGTCACAAAGCTTTTGATTAATTTTTTAATGAAGTAATCAGAATTTAAAACTTGCTTGATATTTAATGATTCTATGATTCTTATCTTGCTTCATAAAATATCATAGAGACCAACTAATTTAGGCTTTTAACAATAATACTTCTCCATGATTTTGAGGTGTGAATTCAGTATAGACAAAATAAACTATTCCTCATCTTCAGCTTTGTTTGGCTCATTTTGTAAATATCCGGATTCTTTTTTCATGGAGATTGTATTTTTTCAACTATTACTATGATTGCACTCATTTGCATACTTAATGAGTACAATGTCATTAGTCCCATCTTCATGACAATTATCATTCAGATCATTTATGCTCTTATTGGATTAAAGCCAAAATAAAATTGTTCATCTAGGCGTTCTAGAATACAAAAATTGAGCCAACTTTTTAATAACTTATGTAAATATGTTTACCTCACAGGTAAATGTATCATATTAAAGAGGTTTATGAGAACTAAATAGGATGTGTATGCTCTAAATATTATTCAACAAACAAGTGCTTGGGTTTAATTGGTTTTTAACCTGGCAGGTTTTACTATATTTTTATTGTGCATGCATGTTAGGAATTAACTCCCTTAGGGATTAATTCTGTTTTTATAGCTGCAGTCAGTGTTCATTTATGATGTTCCAAGTAAATTGGCTGCACAGATTCTAGTAGGGTTTTATACTTTATTGCGTTGATGAAGTTAGCTCATTTCTATCAACATAATTAGCGCATGATGAATATACACATATTTCTATCACAGTTTCTTGTGTTCTGTTGTGTTTCATGTTCCTAACAATGCGTTAATCATACAAAAAATTCTACATCATTTACTGGGCATATTTAAATTAGCAGTAAGTATTGCTGTTGCTACAGAATGCAAAGGTTATGCAATGTATCATTTTAAGCTTCCATGGCTGCTAGCAGCAACCAAACACATTGGGCCTCCAGCATATGCATGCCATTTTCTCATGTTGGTTCTATCCATTGTGTTTGATAATCAAATGTTAACATAATTGTTTGAACAGTGTTATTAAAATTCATTCCACAGAAACAGATTGAAATCTTTTGATCAGTCAAGATTACACAAAAAATGTTTTAAATCAGTTCTTGAGAGTTTAGCTTAAAAAATTAGCCATGTAAAAGAGATTGATCATGTCATCTTTTTTTATTAAACCTTATCTTGTTTGACAGTTTCTTCTAGAATAACTGTTTACTAAAAGTTCAATTGAGTCTTTAAATTAACAGTTTTAATAAAGTTGGTATTTATTAGAAACGTAATGCTCAACAAAACACAAAAAAAACTGACAGAAATGTGTATATCACATACTAATTGTGGTGATAGAACTGAGATAACTCAATCAGTACAACAAAAAACATAATTCTGCTGGCATCCATGCGGCCAATTTACTTACAGCATGATAAATACTTCAATGAGAACTTACCGCAGCTATAAAAATAGAATTAACCTCTAAGGGAGTGAATTCCTAACAGTATTTCAAATTTTTTTGGCAAATGTTTTCGTTGAAAAGGGTCTCGAACGAGTTTTTTAAACTTCACGTTAATAATTTTATAGAAGCAATTTGGAAAATCAGCCGAAAAATATGAAAATTTTTCCCGCGTTTTTTTGTACATTCCCATCCAACTTCATGGTTTGTATGGACAAGTAAGATTTCGTAAAGATTCCTAATCGCATTACTGCTAATACAGTAATAAAAAACTTCAAAGTGTTCCTTTTATTTATCGGCATCATTAGAGCCATTCCAGAGATTTTCAATGAGTGCAAGCTCGACGGTAGATGATGAAGCAGATTCCTTGTTAGTTTGCCGTGAATGTGATGGATTTGAAAATCAAGATTTAGTGCTTATATGTTCGAGCTGCGACTGTGCATTTCATACGAAATGCGTTGGTCTTCACTGTAAGCCATCTGGGGACTGGTGGTGTCCAGATTGCCGTAAGAAACTCGGATGCGTATCTTGCGGAAATAGTAAATCTAAGTACTTTCAAGATATTTTGCAAGTTAAAATTGGTGAATTTATAACCTGCAAGGATTGTCATATTCAAGTTCATCGTGAATGTTATGGCTTCCTGAAGGGAAGTAATTTAAAAGATGACTGGAGATGTACTGATTGTGCTTCCCTGAAAACAATATGTGATGCTAAGAGTTCTGACATGGAACAATCAGTATTACGCAGAAGTATCCGGTCTCGTAAATCAAGAATAGTAAAAGTCGGCGGTGTTTCAATCCTTGCTCAAAATATGTACAATCTAGAAGAAGGTGAACCGTCCGTGTTTGACTCTGAATTAAATCGATTAGTCAAAACAAAAGGCAACGTGAATATCATGAGTGAAGTAAATACTTCAAATGCATCGGCGATGTTTCCCTTTATTGAGTTAACCCTTCAACAGGTAACTTTAATGCATTTGTACTTAATTTAAAATAGTAATCATCAAAATGCTTCCATTTTTTTAATCTATTTTTCGGCTTAAAAATACAGGTGATTTTCAATTTCTCTTGCTCTTTTGAAATATGCTAAAATCATGACATGTTGAGCATTGCTTGATTTTCAAATTAAACCAAATTTGGACTTCATCATTTTCAATTATCAAGCCATTTAATGAATGATTCTTTTAAGATAACAATAGAAACAAATATTTTTCTATTCTACACATTAGAAATGCGATTATTTTCATATTTTGAATTAATTATATTTCTTTCTTTTTGAAGTAGTTTGAAAATTGTGAAGCATCTATTGGTCAACTTGTATTATGGATGGCAGCGCATTATACTAGTCGCTTTGACATCAATTCAATTCCTTCACTTGTCGAGAATTCTATAGTTATGGGCCTAAGCCAAAAAAGTTTCAGATGCGAAAGACTCATAACAGTTAATCCTGAAATTCATGATGAAATACCGTTTATATCGGACAAACTAAGATTATCCTGGAGCAGTAAGAAAATTCTTGGCATTGTTCATTCTATTATCCTTTTACTACAAGCAAAGTACTCACGGCGCTTGTTTCGTGCCTTAAATTCAAAGATGATATTAAGTAGGCTGCAAAAAGAGAATCAAATTGATGACAGTAGTGATATTGAGAAGGTATGGATTATTTATATAATCATGCTATATATTTAATGTCTTCATCTTTGCCTTCATTTAAAAGTTTTTATTCAAAGAATATTATAAATCGTTGATTATTAGTGTTTGGAAACTGAAAATATTTAAGATATTTCACCCAGATACTACATTATATATATTCCTGCATTATAATAGTATCCATACAAATCAAGATCATACCATTTTCCATATTATATTGAGCATTTTTTGTTTGTATATTATTGACATTATACTCAATAAAAAAGTATCATATGCATAACTTAGCAGAAGCTTTTTTTTTACAGATTTTGAATTGCATGGTTGCTGGTAATCTATTGGATCGTATTCCGCAGGCATATATTGATAATGGTGTGGAAGAGCAGGCATTGAGTGTCACTTACGCACTTAAACATATGTTCAGAATCAAAGTTAATGGAGGTTTGTAAGCATTTACCATTTTTTAATATTATTTTATTGATATAATTCTTTTCTCGATCTCTCTTTATTATAAAATGTTGAAAGTACCGAATGTTTGTCGCAAGAACAGAAATTAAATGTATTTGCTTAAAATTGTTTTGGCTGATCGTTGGGTAATGCTTTGTTTTTCTAATTATTTGTGATTTCTAACTATTGATATGCGTCAATTACTTGATAAATAATTGTTTGCATTGGAAAAGACCAAGCTTTACTACCTTTCTTCTATGATTTTTTTTACTTTTCCATTATAGAATCAATGGAAAATATGCCAAATTTTTATCGAATGCTGCAAAATGGTGCTCAATCACCAAATTCAACGAATACTACCTTAAAAGTTCGTCACATGAATCTCCCTGAAGTTAATCGCATAGCGATGAACCAAAATATGAATGATGAAATTGCTGAGTATTCCAAGTTGAGAGATATATATTTAGCAAAACACCGAAATATGTTTCGAGATTTTTTGCCCGAACACGTTGCGAATAAGTTGGATATCATTGCAAAAAGTAGCAAAGTAACACAGTAAGTCATTTTATACCGTTTAATTCATGCTTACATGCATATTTCATGCAGTGAATTTCTAGCAGGATTCTGATGTTTTTGCGCATAAGTGCTAGGATATATAACTGTTAAGAACTAGAGCAAAATATCACTTAATCGTAACTTAATCTTCTGTAATTTAATAAATTGGGTTGCACAGTAAAGTTCGGATACAATGAAAAAGTTCTGTACACCGAATTAATATGTTTTATCCGAAAATCTTATGCTTAGCTTGAAACAATATACAATTTTCATTTTTTGTAATAATTAAATTTTATATATTTAAAGTATACTTTCTAATATAGTTTGAATAGTTATTTGTCAAATGGGTTGGTAATCATTCTTTATTTCTGATGAAAAAAAATGCTTTTTATTCCCAGCGATGGCACAGGAGGCCTTTCAGATGATTCCAAACCATGGACAAACCCCTTGTATGCTATTCAAGATACTCCACCATATATTCAACATCTACCTATGAGATCCCATCAGTTAGAAGGCTTGGCTTGGCTTTCGTATATGCATAGACAGGGGTCGCCCGCTATATTAGGAGATGAAATGGGTTTAGGAAAGACGCTTCAAACAATTGCTCTGCTCGGATATATAAAATTTGAATTGAAAAAAGCAGGCACTTCTCTCGTTATTTGCCCCTTAGGTGTGCTCAATACATGGATGGAAGAATTTAAAGTAAGTTTTGTATATTTCTGGTTGTAATATGTATATCTTTGAAGTATTACTTTGAGATTTTTTTAATGCATGCTGTGACTGTGGGTTATTCAGACAAGTCTACATAATAAATACTTAACTTAATTCCTATTTAACTGAGTTTGTGTTGCCTTCGTTTGTACGGATATTGATTCCTGTTCATTAATCATTATTTTTAAGTGTCGTAGCATACTTTTTAACCATAAACAATTTTTGTTTGTTGATTAGAAATGGTGCCCTGACTTGAAAGTTGTACGCCTTCACTCTTCGGTCAAGTCTGAAAGAGAGAATTTAAAGTCTACTATTATAAAACATGCTGATGAGTATGATGCAGTAATTACGACATATGATGTGGTTGTGGGAGAATTAAGGGGTGTACTTTCAAAGCGAGTTTGGCGCTACGTTGTTCTTGATGAAGGACATAAGGTACTTAGTCATATAGAAATTCATATAACAGGAAATTAATTATTTAGTAGGGACATATTTTGAAAGATTCTGATATAGTTACAGTTCTTTCGAGCTGACCTAGTGGTTTTCTACATGAGAAATCTATTCTGTTGTAATTTCGTTGCAACATTTGTCTTCAGTATTTGCTCAATCGTTTTTGTATTTATGACACTGCGTTACTAATACTAAGTGTTAATTTAGTATTAATATTTATTTTAGCTTTAAAAGCGGTTACAGTGTGCTCGTGTATCTATTATACGTTATCAATAGGAAGAAGAGATAAATTGATAAAAAAGGATAGAAAATTTTACAGAATGTTTTTCAAATATTCGAAACATATTTTTATCATATCATAAACAGAATAATGCACGTTTTTTCTTTGCTCGCAGATAAAAAATGAGGATACCAACATTTCACAAGTTATTCGAACGATAAAAAGCCAAGGAAAACTCATTCTTACCGGCACTCCGCTGCAAAACAATTTGCATGAATTGTGGGCAATGTTGAACTATCTACTTCCTGATATCTTTGCAGTGTCTACCCCATTTGATGAAGCCTATGATATTTCTTCAGGAGAAGTACGGCGATTATTCCTTTATAAAATCAAATTTTGTGACCATCTCCCCGAAAAATAATTAATCTTGAAATTTATATTAAAAGATTGTACAATTCTTGTTATGATGACAGGATATCAATCTGATCTGATTGGTCGATTTTTTAGGATGATTTGACTCTTCCCCTATTCTGAATTTTCATGAATATAAATAAAAATCTCATGTATTTTTGTAGTGTAGAACAATAATGCATCTGAAATTTCAATTCCAATACTAATCCCATCATGCTTTTCAACGACATGATTTTTTAAGTATAATTTATTTATGCATCGGTAGTTTTGAAAATTTTTCTTGTTATATCAGTATTTAACTCTGATTTTTTGTTTGAAACTGAAATAATTTCTTCGGACCTCATAGGAAATGAATTTTGATGCCAGAAGATGATTTTAGAAAATGAAGATATTAACATATTTACGTTTGTTCTCAAAGCATGTCATGCATGCATCATATGCTGTGATCAATATAATTTGAGACTGTTGTTTTATTTTAGTTATTGCTATTCAATGTTTTTTCCAGATTCAGGAGGCAACACTGAATGCAGTTCATTTTGTACTGAAGCCGTTCATTTTACGCCGCTTGAAATCTGAAGTTGAAAAGACTCTACCTCCTCGGGGCGTAGTTGAGATTAGCATACCCCTCACAGAAGCTCAGCAGTTCTGGTACAAGCAACTTTTACAGCGAGACAGTGATATATTTTTAAAATTGGACAATGCTGTAAATAAATCTTCAGATAATTCGATGGAAATTTCATCAGATGGTGTTATTTTGAGCCCTGCAGGATCTGACTGGAAAAGACTTCAGAGTTTAATGATGCAGCTTCGAAAGTGCTGTAATCATCCTTATTTATTTCCTGGCGCAGATCCTCATCCTGGTGAACTTGATGAAGGTTTGGTTACGGCCAGTGGAAAAATCGCCTTACTAGATCGGCTACTACCGAAGTTGAAAGCGAGAGGTCACAGAGTTTGCCTCTTTAGTCAATTTACAGCAACACTTGACATTATCGAAGATTACTGTATGCTGAGGAGGTACAATCGAATATTTTAGAGAAACTTATGGATGGTCAAAAAAAATTTTTCTAGAATGAATGCAGTGAGTTCACACATTTATGTGATCATCGCATTTTGGTGCATGACAATTCATCGACCTTTTTTGTATCTATACTTTCTGGACCCAATGCATGATTCTCGATGCTCTTCAATTAATAGTCAATCGAATTTATTTCGAATGATATGCCTTATCCATCTGTGATATTTTCTTTTCGTCAGTAATCATTTTATCGATGCTTTTTATATGTCTGGAAAAAAGAAAGGTATGCATGTATCTCTTTCATGATTGCATTGTAGTCCTCATTTGATAATTGCTGTAATAATCTCTAATTATGAATGAATATGAACAGATATAAATTTAAAAGGATAGATGGATCAGTAAACAGAGTTCGCAGGGCAATCAGCATCGCGGAGTTTCAGAAAGAAGGAAGCAAGATATTTATTTTTTTGATGTCCACTCGAGCGGGTGGGCTCGGCATCACACTTACTGCAGCGGACACTGTCATTCTATTTGATAGTGATTGGAACCCTATGGTAAGTTTTTTATACTTTCCTCTTTTAACTTTAAAAAATTGGAACCCTATGGTAAGTTTTTTATACTTTCCTCTTTTAACTTTAAAAAATTGGAAACCAATTTTAATGGATTGGCAATTTTTTCAAAGTTGAACGAGAAACTCTGTATTTCTTTTTTTGCATATTTTAAAATCTCTTCATTTTCATTTGAATGCTTGATTTTAAGAATTTTCCACCAAACATGTATGATAAAGCATGATAGACTGCAAATTTCCCTGCATGCACAGATTTAATGAGAAAACGTATATTTTAAAATTTTTTCGGATATGTACAATTCATATGATTTTTACTCCACCATATTTTCGGGAGGTTGATGTATTCTTTTTTTGCCATCAGTGCAATTCAATAGATCTTACTTGTCTTTTATGTGAGCAAGAATGAAATTAATTAAAATTGTGCTAGGTGGATTTACAAGCTATGGCTAGAGTTCATCGTATTGGCCAGACAAAAAGAGTTGCAGTATATCGATTGGTCACTGCAGGAACTGTGGAACAGCGAATGGTACAGCGTGCGCAGAAAAAAATGTTTCTTGATCGGTAATTAATTAAATACTCAGTTACAAATAATTAATTTTATGCAGACTGCCAATACAAAGACACAAACTTTAATCGAGTAAATTGATTTCATCTTTCTTACACCTTTAATATATTTTAGGGTTGTGAATCGAGGTAGTTCACAGCAGGCGGAAGATGAGAAAGGCATGTCTTTTCAGCAGCTGTTGGATATGTTTCGATTCGGTATGCAGGCTGTACTGCGAACAGATTTAGCAAAGAAAGAAATTACTGAAGACGAATTGGAAAATATTTTAGACCGGTCGAAGTATACTACTGAAGAAGCCAAGGTATTATTAATATGTACGTATAAGAAGTTTGAATTTGTCGCTGTATTTTTATTTTATAAGCAAATGTTTCTGTCTTTTCATATGCAGTGCTTTTTTTTACCCGCAATGGGTAGCAAGCTCATGAAGACGATGAAAATATAAATTTGACATCAAAGTATTTATTTAATGCACCCACCAAAGAAAAAACAATATCCACCGAGAAATTTTTCATTGGGGAAAAATCTAGTTTAGTTATGGTTTCTGGTATTGATTTATGTGCGGGTCATATTTCTTCTTGTTTTGCAATACAAACTATTTTGGGGGGGAAATTTGAAGGAAAAGGTAACTCTGTACCTTGTATGGAAGCATATGCGAGCCTTTTATTTTGACCAGAAATGTAAGATCAGTTTATTTTGGGAGTTCATACAAAATGTGCTATAGCACTTTGCTCTCAAATATTGTTCGTTCATTTATATATATTTTTATGATAGTCACTAATGGTGATTAAGTTGAGCCGTAGTGGAAAGTATCTCTTGTCGATATATTTTGTGCAGGAAATAAAATATATCGAATGCTTAATTTATGCTATGCATACTTTTTAGAGTTTTTTTTAAACTTCAATTTTACTGATAAACTTGTGTTCAGGTACAACATATGGGCGCTGAGATTGAGGATGAGTCTACTGAAAATTTTGTAAAATTCAATCCAACTGAAGCTTTCACCAGCTTGACTTCTTTTGAAGGGGTAGACTACCGTGAGAAAACTAAACCATCTTCAAGCGATGTTGCCAGTCGTGTACATCGAGCAATTGGAGTAAACCGTATAGAATCCGAGCCCCGTGCGAGAAAGTCTCGATTTAAGGAAATCGATGGAGAGAACATTTTGCTTTTGAATGACTATGAATTAGGAACGTATCTTAGTGTGTATGATGTAGAACAGAAGGATTACTCTCGTCCTGCATCAAGAATAAGGGGTCGAAAACATGAACACATTCCAGGAGACAGACTTAAGAAACAGAGGGCTGGTGTTGATTATGAGCATGATGTGCTGTGTTTGAACTGTTGGGATGGAGGTAAATTGATTTGTTGCGATTTTTGTCCGGCTGTATATCATGTCGATTGTGCCGGTACGACAGAGAAGATAGTGAGTAAGGGATTTATATGCCCTCAACATAGTTGCGATGTTTGTCTTCGAAATACTGGAGCAGCAGGTGAGAGAACGTGTGCATATAAGTACAGAGTAATTTTATTTGTTCATTTCTTCCATATTAACAAAATGGGCACTCGATTCAATTATAAAGATCAAAGTTGAAGTATCGGTTATTGATGTTATATCCATTTCTAAAATCATTTCAATATATCGGTTTTGGTAAACATTTTACAATAGTAAAAGTTTTCGACTTATATCAAATTATTCGTTTTAGGTGGTCTACTATTTAGGTGCATAGCATGCCCACAAGCATTTTGCGAAGATCACGTGCCAGTATCGATGATTTATGTTGGCGAATGTAAGCGTTATAAGGCACTTGGACAGAGGCATCCAAAACAAGCATATTTCATGTACTGTTCTCCTCAATGTAGAGATTTTGAACGTGCAATCACAGAAATCAACGAAGAAGAAGATTCAGATGATGCAATTGCGCCAATAAAAACTGAGCCAAAGAGTGAACTATCTGATCAAGAATGCATGGATGTACCTCTTCATGGGAAGAAGACGCATCTCCCAAAACATACCATTAAGCAGAAATCAAAAGGGAAGAATAAAAAAGTCAAACTTGATAGGACATTGTATTAATTACGATTTGACTTAGGAGAAATGAATGAAGTGTTCTGAACCAAACCCATTGCAATTTTCCCTTTGGCTGTCAAATTTACTTCTGTTGCTGCAGAAACAAATAACGATGAGCAAGGGCGTCAATTTATTTTGAATGATAGACAGCTAATAAATTGGAAAATGATACAGCTGTGAATTTCATATCTTGTTTTTATCATTTTTATTCATAACCATTTTATATTCTCTTTTAACTTGTACAAATTTTCATTAGAGTTGCTTATGTAGAATTGAGGAAAAATTTCTAGTAGGCAAAATATGATTTTAAACTTCAAACTGCTGCAAATACAATAAAATATTCATTACATCACAACTAATACATTAGACATTTAAACTGGATTGGACTGAATGCTGAATTAAGTTATATGCATTGCATTCCCTGCAACTTAAGAGATTAATTTATGCAATCAAGTTACCTCGATTAGAAAACTCTGCTTCATCCGAGCTGAATCTGCAATGAGCTCCTCTATCTGGATGAGGAGTTTTACCCGATATAAACGCTTGCTTTTGATGCTCGACGTATTTTTTGTTACCTTCACAAACCGGCAAAGATGAAATATACAAGGCTACATATTCCCTATCAATGTTCTCCGGCACTGACTCTTTTATAACTATATCGGGATGCCAAAATACTGCATCACCAGCACTAAGTGGGGGTAATGATACTAGGGCTCTCAAAAGAGGGCCATGAGAGAATTCATTGAACATCATACTTTTCGAGTTTGATTCTTTCTCTGAGTATATTTGGTATGTATTATTATTTTTGTTTATAAATGGTTCAAGAAGTGTATATGCAACTGATGCCTGCAGAAGCGGAACAATCTTTAGTGTTCCAGAGTATTGAAGCCATGGTGACAACGATAGAAATCTATTAGAAAAATTAAGCTACAAGTTAAACTAAATTTTTAAATCTGATCTATCATATTCATATAAAGACAATCCTAACAAGAAAAAAAAATATTTCTATCTTAAATAATATTTCTAATATGTAATCATGACATAAAAATCAAATCAAGAAATATTGACGGACACCGAAAAAAATTGAGCCCAGTATGAAGTTTCAAAATTTCAAACCTATCATCGGTGAGATTTTTACTAAACATTTTAATGTGCAAAAAAATTAATTTGAGAACATTTTAAAATATCAAATGTGATGGAAAATTATTCAACATTGGCTTATTCTGATAATCTCTTCATCAATTCTTTTCCGTGATTACATAGTATGCTGAATTTAAGAATAAAATTTACCCTTGCCATGGACGAAATGAGCCAATGTTACTCCAACCATTCATAATTTTACTGTCCAACTTTGATCTAAAATTTGCATTGAAAGGATCCCAAGTTTCAAAGTGGCTAGTGAATATTGAATGATAAACCTTTGAAAAGTCAGGACATAACCAATTATTAAATGAAGGGGTACTCGAAGAAGCAATCATGCCAGTTCCATGCGGATTACAAGGCTTACCAACACAGAGTCGATCACAATAAAGAAAATTTTTCCATAAGGAAATAGAGCTTGTGCTGTGCCACAGTGAGTTTAAAGCTGAAAGAATGGTTAATATTCGTAGATTTTCTCGAGCCTGAAGCTGTGTGTAGCTCCAATATCTAGGGTATTCTGTTGGAGGTTTGATCCACTGACTATTTTGCAGCAAGTAGTCGATAACACTATCCCGCCATCGCAACGCATTTGCTTCATGCACTGCCTTCATTTTATAGACAAAAAGTGAGCAAATGAGTTCTTGATGCATTAAAACTTCACTGAGATTCGTGTCAAGACAAACTTTGTTCGAGGAAAGACATGTGTCATGGGCCAAGAATTTTTTTATAGCTGGCATAGGAATTGTGTTGTTTAAAACAAATTGAAGACTTCAAATGAGATTTTTGTGAAGTTATTAGAAAATTCTTACATGTTTCTCAATACGAATAAAGATTACAACGGCCATTTCATGCAAAGAAGAAGCATTTAACAACAATATTGTCAACCATAAATTCATTGAAATAGGTATGATATAATAGTTTTCAAGAAAAATAATGGCTCCACAATTATTACAAAGTACTGAAATATAAAACTCGAAAAATTATGAACCCATAAAACTTTCAAGTTCATCTCTGAATTGTAAAAAGAAAACAATTGCTGATTTAAGACTATCCAAATGCTTCCATGTATTATTTATCATGAAATCACTGAAATAAAATTGACATCCATTACGTGAAAAAGAGGTTCACTGACCTCACGTATGACTACCACTCCTTTCCGCCGAATTTGTTTCGCAAGAAAGACCGGAAAGCGCCCATGCTCTATTTGCGAGAATCGCACTACAGCATACGATAACAATAAATATTTATAATATCACAACGTCATAAAGCTTTACATAAAATCTGTATGATGTATTTTAGAGTCGAAAAATTGCATTATTAAAATGAAAAATAGGTAGCATTCCCATGAGTATTTAGAAATTATTATGAAAGTATTTTAGCTTCTTTAGCTGAATATTATATGATGAATTTCATTCAGTACCTTCAGGAATTGCAAAATTGGGCGAGGATTCGAAAAAGTCAACATTTCGTTCAATTTCATCTACAGCATTCAGAAAAGATTCTTTCTCATTGATGACGCCAAGAGTTTTTATGAGATCCTCTCTATAAATAGCTGCGTTCGAGGGAAAGTTGTCAACAATAACTTTACTGAACCTGTTGAAATAGAGATGACATTCGAAATTTTGAACTGGCATACAGCGTTATTTCTCAGCCATCATACCTGCGAGAACTGAAAAACAGTTTGCAACACTTGTATTCCAAGTTACCGAAGAGCATAACACTTAATGCAGAATTTCATGATTCCGTAATATTTTTCATAAATGTACGTTATAATAAAAAGGTATCTTTGAAAAAGTTTCTTCTTTTTGCTAGGGACTGAGTCGTAAATGATAAATTGCAAGAATTGCAAATGATTCACTATTTGTTGAAAATATTACGTTATATTTTAAAGTTTAAATATTTTTTAGTTCTCGTATAACCTTGAAACCATGACTGAAATATGTGGTGAGCTGTAAGCATTCTGTTTTCGTTTTCTTCCTTCTTTTAAGCGTGTCTCTTGGAATCCATGCAGTTACCAATTTGCCTGTGGAGATAACGGACGATCGATTACATGATATTTTCAGCGTTGTCGGCAGAGTTGTAAATATTAAGAATCTTGTTGATGAAAACACTGGTGAATTTAGAGGCTACGTATTCGTGGAATTTGAGGATGTATCGACCGCTTTAAGTGCCATTAGAAACTTGAATGGATTTGAATGTGATGGGATGAAGGTGCCGATTCAATTTCATGTGATTTCATAATTTGATTAAATGATCATTATGTTTTTCAATGATAGCTACGGCTTACCCATTTAGGAAGCGAATCTATCCTTAAGGACACCAACGCCGCTAGTAGTATGAAAATCGAGAACTCTATCGCTGAGTTGTCTTTAAACCATATATATGACATTTTGTCGAACGCCAAAGAATTTGCCAGAAGGAATTCAGAACATATAGAAGATATATTTGTGTCTCACCCTTATGTAATGGAGGCATTATTCCATATGGAATCCCGCTTGGGAATGATTAAAGTCCCGCAAACGGAACAAATAATTAGTGCTCCGCAAACAAAACAACTCTGGACTGAAAAAACAGCGCAGCCATCACAGTTTGCTACAGACCATGAAAGTTACCAACTTTATTCAAATGAATTTCACGATATAACACCCTCCTCAAGATTTCAACAACCCGAACAGTCCGACATGAATATTACCTCAATGCCGGGAAATTATAGTTATAATATTTCGGTTAGTAATGAGCAAACCATGGATCATTTTCAAAATTCAGATTGGAATAGGGATCAATCTTTAGAGTCAAACAAGACTGATCAGTATAATGAATTTCATTCATATTCGAAGGAAAGCAGATTTCAAGAAAATTCTAGTTTTAGCGAAGAGCATACACTAAAACGACAATATTCATTACATCCTGGTGAAGAAGTTGCTAAACAGAAAACTGACTCAAAGCGGCCAAGGATAGATCCTCGAAAAAGAGCCCGTTAAGTTATGCTAATAAATTTTTTTAATTGTTAGCAAGGTGCTTTTTTATCCGTACTCGATGATGTTTTAATAAATTGACTTGCAATACAAGAATAATATTAAAGAGGCAGTAATACAGGAGAATCTATCAGCACTCGGAAGTTATCAACTCAATGCATCAAAAGGTACATCATCAAATATTTTGCTCATATTACTATATTCAGCAGGATGCTAGTAAAATTGAAAGAAAGTTAGTAGTTAGAGTCAATTACTGTGCCTAGAATTGCAATTTTTAGCATGGCCACCGTTTAAAGCCATCTAATGAATAAAAATAATGGAATATAATTATTTCAAGTATGCAAAGTTTTAAACTCTATTTGTTGTTTTCAGTATAATGATTACTATGGACTCCGTTAATTCGAATCACAGTTTTTTTAGTAATGATCCAGAGTTTTTAATGTAAACCTCAGATTATAGAGTTGATTTTTTTCAATACGAGTTAAACGTTTTTTTCTTTGAACAAGTCAATAATTTGATTAGTTTCAATATTTGGTTTGACTTTTCTTTGCAAGAATTTGAATAATACTGAGCACTCATGTTGAGAAATGCTTTTAAAGTGAAATTATTGGTGCGGCTGGCATTCTCGACAAAAAAAGTATGTTGTAACCAATTCCTTTTAAATTTACGAATGTGCTTAGCAACGAGTTTGCATTCAGTAATCATCACTACTTAGTATATAGAATAATTGAAATAATCTAAGGGCTTGCAAACGTATATGATCGCATAGCATCGTTTGAGCAAGTTACTCAAGAACGGTAAATACAATGTCACTTGAGGGCGTCTTGAAACAAAATACTGCCTTGGCATAAATATTACTCTGTAAACATGATACTTCTATATGCCCCATGTATACATACTACTTAGCGATCTGCTTATTTTGATTTATTTGCTGATTTTTTTCTAAAGGAAAACGTAATTTGATCTGTTGACCTATATATTTGATTATTTTAACCAGATCTGTGTAATTTTTAAGAACAGATCATAATGACCTGACCTGTAGATACAGATGGGGTATAATCAGGCTTCTGCTACTTAAGGATTTTGAAAATTCCCTAATTTAAGGAAAATTAGGAACCAAATTTAGTTTAAATAGGTAACAATTGTAAAAAAAAGTATAAACGTAAGATTTTATTAATGTAGACAAAAACAAGTAAAAAATATGAAAGTTAACATTATTGTGAGCAAAGGAATAGCTGCCATAGTGTTTAGGCCCCCTCCGTAGTTGGCATCTGGCTAACAATTATGCCTTTTTTTGTTGAACATTAAATAATTCTCGGCATAACTCTATCAGTTGTACATGCTGTTTTGGTCACATTTGACCTTCTAATGTGTGATTAGAAAGTCTCATGCTTCATTTGTTTTTGGTTAGCTGTAAAGTTGATATGTCTGATTTGACTATGTAAAGACACAACATAACTGCAGCAAACTCTAATGCAAACTTCAACAAATGTTCATGCTGCATGGCATATACCCAAGCTTCTGAAAATAATTTGTCTTTAGCATTATCAATTTAACATTTGAGTACTGTTGTACTGATATTTCTCATGGATATTGTATCCATCTTGCATAATCAATGTCAATATGTCTAATCCAAAATATTTTTAGACAAAATTGATGACCAACAATAGTATCTCTGTTTCATGAACCAGTTCCATATTTTTTTTATTGATTCCTGCAGTGTAGATGTGTATACAGTAGCTTCTCCAATATTTTGTATTAAGGTTTCATGTTTCATGAAAATGTGATTAAAGATCCAAGTGCAGGTCTGAAGTTGAAAGCTTCATCAGCAATATGCAAAAGGGTATTTAAAACTAGATATAATTTGTAGTTTTTACACCAGATTTTGTACACCATTGAAATATCAGTACATTCTATTATGGTCTTTGGAAAAAAGTATTAAATCCAGCATTATAACTTATTATTACAGATGCATCATTGAACGTTAATCCAATCAACTTTTGAGTAATATTTGAATTTAGGCACTTTATATAATAGACAATCAAGTTGTAGAATTGCTTTCCAGTAAGCCTTAGTTTCAATATATATATAGCAAGCCCATGAAAGTCATGAATAGTCTTTTTATATTAAATAGAGAGTCTAACATTGATATATATCATATGCATGTATTGCCCTGTCTATTGCTATGCTAAATGACCAGGTCATGTCTATTATAGTCAAAAGGGTAGAAAAGTTTATTCCTACAATTTGTTAGACAATTTGGTCAACATCCTTTTTTGTGGCATACCCCAGATCTGCACATTGTTCAAGTTCACAAAATACAGTGAAAATCTGTACTAGAAGTCTAAAGGAAGAACCAGCAGCAAGCAATCTAGCTACAACTTAGAATTGCTTAAAAAATTTTATACGCATAGTAAACAAGTTTTTTCAGTCATTGCCAGGAATTTATCCACTGCATTAACTTCATTTAATTTACCTTCCATCATTATGTCATCATTGAATTATATATTGCTTGGTCTAACATCTGTGCTGCTACAGAGTATCGCTCCAAATATTTCAACAAACATTGCAATTAAGGTAGAATGTTGTGTCAAAAACTTTGTTAATGGATCAAGAGTACTTTGTAGAAAAAACTGATCATTCTGTTTTAGTCTCTAAAGCCCAATATTCAACATACTCTGTGGTATGGCATTCCTTCAAGTGCAATGTAATATTGTGAACTCCAGATGACTGAAGACATTTGATATTCTTTGACTTTTATTTTGACTGGATTTTTTATCCTTCAATAGATAAAGAAGTATACTTTGCTGTTCTGTCAACATTCAGTTGTTTTTATTTCTCTTCTACAGCATTAACAGAACTGGCATGTTGCTGATGCGACTTCACTTTGGTAGAAGAATAAACTGACATTAAACCCAATTCGATCTTGTACTTAGAAAGCAATCCACTTTTATCTAGTTTTTTACTAATTGGCAGTAAAATTTCACGGAAAAAACGGAAGGCTTAATTCAAACTATTGCTATGAAAGCCATTTGTTTCAGTTAAGTTTGCTACAATGTTAAAAAAACATTTGATTTAAATGAGAGAAAAAATTTTTCTTGAATAGCGGACAATCCCTAAGTAGCAGAAGTCTGGGTATAACCCTGTACTAATGATAGATAATTTTTTATCTGTGACACTCATGCCTGAATTCACTTGAGTTCATGATAGTTGCAAAGCAATGAAATGCATTAATCCTCTATAGCAATCTATTCCTTATATGAATTTACTATTTTATCATACACTATTAGGTTTGAGTATTTTATGTACCCATGAAAACAATACAATATCAATGTTAGATGAACAAACCATACTTGACCAGTTTGTCAAGTGACCTAGAATCAAGTTTTGCACTTGCACTTATAGAGGCGTCACAAAGACATTATATAATTGAATTACAATTCATTTACATGACTTTCTTAAATCCTGAATACCCCATCAAGGTTAATTGCTACCAATTTTAGTAGCGCTGGCACTGCTACTAAAATATCATATCCAATATCGTTACTATGCAAAATAAAAACTATCGCTATTAGTTGATAATTAACTCGGTTTTCATATTTACACACATCCTTGCATCCTAGACAGCTAGTCTAGAGACCCAGCCATAAATCCCAGCATAAATATTATTTTTTCTGAGTCAAAGATATAAATTATACTTACAAGAGGAGAAAAACTCTGTGATTAGGTATTGACCAATTCATTGACTACAATAGCTGAACCAATCAAAGTATTCCTGCAATGTGATAGCCTTAAAATTGTTTCAATCTATATGCACTGTAAATTGAACGCAACACAAACTGAAAACGTGCATTTAAAACATATTAATGTCGAAAACTCAAACATAGTAATGTTGAGAACTCAAACATAGTATCAAATACTACAAACTCGATAGAAAAGTTTTCAGTTTCAACTAGACCAAAAGACTTGTATGTTCAACCCAATCTACATAAACATATAATTGCCAATAACTTAAAAATCCACCTTTGGCAACTCATGCTCATGCGCTGGCAATTATAAGGTGAATAGTAAAGCAGTATTAGTGAGTTGCTTGTAATGATTGCGAATCATTCTTTCGACGAACAGGCATCCAACCTCGTCCATCAGCAAGTTTTATGAATACTACATCACTATCCCCGCTTGGAATAAAACGTTCACAAGCTTTTACTTTTTCACCTGGTTCCAAGACTTCGCCTGTATAGCATTAGAGAGATATGAAAAAAATGAAAACTAAGCAAAACCTTTCTGCTTTGACTCTGGAAAACTGGTCATGATCAAAAGATCCCACAAAAATGGTGCGTAATTTTAAAAATAAATGGAATTTTATTTGGCGTCTCATTCTATAAAATTTGATCATTCATTTAAAACATGGTTTTGGAAAAAAAATAATTACCTTGCAGAACATTATATATTTCAAATGTAAATAACGATAAATTTCAAGATTTGGTTTATTTGAGTCACTGTAATGGTTGTTTGTTGATTGCTATTATAAAAGACTGCATATAGTAGTTCAATAATATAAAATCTACGAGTATCATTTCATTACACGAAAAAAAGATATATATGCAACATCAATATAAATCGCCTTTATCAAAATACAGTGAAACAAACTCGTATATATTACGTACCTGTCTGTTGAGAATCAATTCCAGGACCAAATAATATAGCAACAGACTCTGAAGCAGATGCTAAAAATCCATAAACTTTGGTATCTTCTACAATATCACCACCAATTTCCTCAAATAGAATTGTAGTTGTCTAAAAAAAATTAGTAGCAATAAATTAGAACCATACTTTAAATGAAAGATGTAGATGTCACCAATTGTAAAAATGAGGAAAATATACCAAATCTGTAATAGATTATATGATATAAAATGATTTTTTTAAAAGTATGTCCATATATACGTAAGGTATAAACTATTTTGTGCATGAGGACCAAGCATTTTTCTATTTACTCTAAAACCTACAGAAATGAACTATGTGAATTCTACATTTAAGTTAAAACAAATCCATCTTTTCTTTACAAATATAGAACCTTAGTGAACATGACTACGACTGACTTCATTGAATAAACTTCCTATGCAGTGAACGAATCCGTCGGAAACACCACCAAATTCATATATCCGAAAATCTAAATTGAAATAGGAACATGACTTTTCATTCATTTATTATAAGCGAATATGCATTAAGAATGATTTCTTATATTCGAAGTGCACTGTACATACTTTACGCCAATAGAGTGCACTGAATTTCAAAAAAGGACGACAATTAAATTACTTGTCAGATTTGATTTGTGCAAAAATTTGTTGCAGAAGTACCTGAGGGTGTCTGAGAAATGTCCATCCTCTGTCATCTGCTAACCTTAAGAAAACAGCATGAGTAGGAGACCCCAAGCATTGAACTACCTCAATAATTTCACCCGGAAATAAACCATCCCCTGTACGAGGAGCATCTAACTCTGGATAAGTTCTGATCCATTGAGGCGCGGACTCTTGAACCATTTGATAAAATGCGCGCATTCTCGGGTACTCTGGACGCCAATAGTTATCCGCAGGCACAGTGTAGTTCTAATGTATGCAAAGATCCAACAAGGATGATAGCAATATTATAAAAATTATTATAACATGCTAAAATTTATTCTACCATTTTAGAAGTGGGTAATTAATACACCCGGCTGGCATCAATCATATGTATCAGACCAAAATCCTAATCAATGAATGAAGTATTCATCAAGGGGTACTAACCCTCCTCAGTCTATGCAAAATCAAAGTTACATAGCCAAATTTGAGGAAAAAACTTTGTTATACTGGCATAGCCAACAATTTAAATGTAATACCTGTAAATACATTTGGTGTACATTAGCATTTATAGCAGTCATCCATCGCATCATACTCTCTTCATCTTTAGCAAGCAAAAACCAGACTTCATCTTCAGAACGCACGCAGAAACAATTTCTGGTATTTGTGTAAGATGTGACAGTACTAGCCATTATTCGAGTAGACTTTTTCTTATTAGTTCCGACATAAGACTTTTTGTCATAATAAGTCAAGTAACCATCTTCTAAAACGCAAAAACGAGATTTCCATCTGCATAATATGCAATAAACAATAATTGATATCTAATTATTAATCTGCCAGAGCATATATTCATTTCGCAGTCCTATTGAACTTACATAAAGCAAATTAAAAATATATATCTCATATTAATGTTCGACGAACTTAAACTCTTTAAATGAACAAATTTATAATACGCTTAGTTTCGATGAGAAAATATTAAACGCTGAAAAGTTTGATTCACCTATTGAGAAATTTAGATTGTTTCATGAGGTGACCCTCAATTTTACCAGCAAGAAGAGCTTCCTCAAACAAAACAGAAAAAGTTTTGGGTTTTATCACTGTGATTTCCTGGACAAGAAAAGCAAATACTATTTCAATTATTTAAGCAAATAAAAAAAGTATGATAACATAAGGCACGCAACATCTGCAATGGCCACAATACCTTTCTTTTCATATTAAATATAATTGAGGCCATAACTTTGATACTATAACTCTATACATATTAATTACTATATGATATAAAAACGGAAAACCAGTAAGTTATGACTAGATATTAAAATGCACAATACTGCATTGAGTCAATATAAAATATTAGCTAATCTTCGAGATCAGTGATTACACATTGACTATCATATTACTGACACAGTAAAATGTCATTCAATAACACTGCGCTTACCCCATCAGATCCTACTGACAATGACCCTGCAGCATGTTTTACTGATTGCCCGCGGCTCAGTTTGACTGGTAGCGGCTACAACAAGCAATGAAAACGTTAAAAGAAATAAAAATCAATTTTGCCTTTATTAATAAAAGTTTATATATATTTACATAAATTAAACATTACCTTTCGTTCCACTAAAATGTTGTTTGTGGCATTCTTCAATGGGCTATTGTTGTCAGTCTGAATGAAAAAAGACCAAAATATATACAATGAAAATTGCTAAATTTGTCAAACATTGAAAATTTCCCCAGAATACTGGTTCCCAGAACGTATGCATTTCAATGCCATATTGATATTTCACTTTAAAATAGTCAACACTTAACACCTTAAAATTTGCTTTGGTCATTTTTCTCTGAATTAAACTTTAAATGGCTAGATTGTAGCCAGTAAGAAGAGCAAAAGCGACGAAATTGCTAACCTTATCAGAGTCATCCATGAGTTCTGTCGCATCTGTGGGAAGGCCTGTTGATAAGAACTGTGTTAAAGTGGATGTTCTACCATGCGTTCCTATTTTTGGAATATCAGATGGACTACTTGGAACTGACAAGGCTGCAAGCGCTTCTGCTTCTCTCTTTGCCTACATATAACTTTTTATTACTACATACAATAATGAACAAGCACACTAACTATATTGATTTAAAGTAGATCTGTATACTAAAAAATCAAACACGCAGTGCAGATAGCAGAAGAACGATCGTTCCGTTTGTAATATCTATAGCCTAAAAAAGGTTTGAATTTATTGTTTCTTTACAACAGAAGCATATCATTATGGCATGATATCTTTTAATTTGTAAATATTCAATAGAACCTTGAATATTTCCATCACAATGAAGTATCCATTTCATTAAACATATTTCAAAGATAGGGAAATTAATCAAAAGATATTTATCAAGAATCGGCGAATCAAAATAATCGATGCAATCCAGTATTTACATTTTTATTGTTTCAAACCCAGATACAGCACAGAGAGCTTCGAATAGAACAAATCTGCTGAGACCGTCAAATAAATTCGTCCTATCCAAAGATCTGAAGCTGAACTTGGCACAACATGACTTTTTTGCGTCTACCCATTTATGTGAAAAGTCATTAAAAGCAGATAATTTATACTAAAATTTGCTGGAAATATTCCTGCCAAATAAACTGTAATGCCAATGTCAGAATTGATTGAATTAAGAACTGAGTGTAGTGGATATGATGGTAGATACCTTATAAATAAAAATATAATCCTTGAGCTCACCTTATTGGCTCTTCTCTCCCTCTCCTTAGCCTTAGCGGCAGCAAGAGCAGCTTGGTTCTCATCGCCCTGAGCTTTCACAGCGACTGTCCTTACATGTTCATACGCCACGTTAGCAGCATCAACCAGCATATTACATGATGCTGATGTAGATGATGCTTGCGCTAGTGCCTGACGCTGGTGTTCTGCAGCATTTGAAGCAGCTACACAGCTCTTCATCGCAGTATCAGAACTTTCAGTTATGCGGGCAGCTAGCTCCTGAGCCAACAGATGCTTCTCCTTTGCCTGGAAGTAATATTTTCAATGTAAACCCATAAAACACTAGTTGACATGATTAAAAATTGATTGAGTTGGCATACAAAAAATGTATCAATACGTAGGAAAACTATTTTATTAATATAAGTGAAACTGCTTGTTTACAGTTTCACTTATGCGCCCATATACACATTAAATCAAAGCACTTTCGATGAAACTAAACTATCGATAATGCTCTTACTTATGTTAAGTAGCCTAGATACATAAAATATAGAAATGCATTAATGTCTGTACCGGTGCTGCTTGACATTTATTGGCAGCATCAACACAAGCAGCGACAGCAGTGTTCATTTGTAACTTAAGTCGTTTCAAGGCTGCAAGTGTATCTTGAAGTTGATCTGCAAGCTTCTCACTTCCATCCAATTGCGCAGATTGCAGTGCAGCTTCTAGCTTTTCTGCGGCATCACTTTAAACCAAAGAATATACAACCGATAAGAGAGTAGATACTATATTTTGAACTGGGCAATTGATGAGAATATAAATAAATACATACCTAGCTTGAGTGGCTTTATCTGTAGCATCATCTGCAGCAACTTTAAGAATCTCAGCGGCTTTTGGTGCATGTTTTCCCAAGCCATCAGCTTTGCATGCATCGAGCAACTTTTCAATATTACTCAGATGAGCAGCTGAAGTCTTTTTCGTTCGAGCAAGCACCTAGCAAAGTAAAAGCAAACAAATCAGTTTCACCCTCATGCACATTCAAGTCTACATATTCACTTATCAAAATAATTTTTCAATTACTGTTAAGATTAACTCAATTTTAAACTTTTTTTTCACTTTCAGCTCAAGAGAATTTGAACACGATATAGGCCTATTATTTGAATATACAAATAATGAAATACAAGAAATGAAAAATAACCTAGCATTAAAGCTAAAATTATTTGCTGCCTTTAAAAGCGCATATAGTTATGAAAAATACAAACATTAAATTTTCATGTGATATATTATGTTTCATATATTTTTATATTCGCTGTTTTAACTCAAGGCTGCATGTAAGATTTGGCAACATACCATGATAAATATTAAGTATTTTTAATGCAGTTTCAATGAAATATATTTGATATATATATATGTATATTCATGAGTTCGCAAAAAAATGAGCTGTAAAAGTTTTTTTAATTCTTATTTCATAGCAATTAGAGATTGAAATAGCATTATATTTCAAAACTATTTTTCTATACCTGTCTCAACTCGTGAATTTCTGCAATCATAGCTGTTGATAACTGATTCTTAGCAGCTCTTGTTGCAGAATGCAGAGCAGTCACAGCTGGATCTAAACTGGCCTCTATTGATGCTAACAACCGCTCAGCCGATTCAGCTTCAACCTACATAGGAATTTATCTCGTAATATACATATAACCTTGGTAAGTAATCATGATGGGAAAAAATTTAGGTCACCTTTGCAGCTAGCCTATCAGCCAGTGCTTGGTGTAATCTATCGACTATTACAGCTCCTTTTTCGGCTGTTGCATTCCTAAAATAGAAATTATTAGGGATAAAAATACATCCATGCACAAGGTAAAAAATTCCAAATTAATTTTTTACTTTTCTACTTATATTCAATATACAAAAAACACTTTAAAGTGCAATCCGTGAGAAGCGAAGATATATAAAGTTGAAATGAACACAGAATTAATAAAAAAAGTACTGAAAAGAACAAAAAGTAGAACATGAGAATGCAAGTTGTTTTCACCTTAAGATATTTTCCAGGGTGGAAATTTGGCCTGCTTTAAAAAATACTCGAGTATTACCAAGTTTGAATGAGTCGCTAGGGATATCAAAGGACCATAACACAGCTGCAATTAAAGCAGTTTCTGGCTCGCCAGCAAATATTTTTTCAGCTTCTTCAACATGCTCCTTGAGCACAAGTTTAAGCTCGGAGTATGTTATTCTGGTGGGTAGACCGACTTTAAGAACCTTTACAAATAAAATAATCAAACTACAATTCATAAATTGATTTAAGTGAAAATACTCCAAATAATTTTTTTGGGCGGAGGGTTAAAGTGGTTAGCATCCAAAAAACCCGCAGTTAAATTAAATCTCTGATAATAGATATATATATATTTTACATCCATTAAAAACTAAACATATCTTCTATTGTTTGAAATAGAAAAAGATTAAATGATGATAATACAGGTCAGTCCTATTGTGATAAAAACTCAATGAAATAAACGTGAATATAAACTGACCTCACAAGTTTGGAGAATACCCAAACACTGAAGCTGATCAACTACATATTTATTGTCATATCTACCAACCTCCATCTCAAAGTTAGGTTTTATGCATCTGAAATACAGCAAAACCCGACATATGAAAATGCAAAAAGATAAATAATATCTATCTTTAAAAAAAGCCATTTACAAAAATAAGCATAAACACACTCGGCATAATTTATATCAAATATGTAACAAAGCTAGTATTAGTTTTAGCAGTAACTGTACTTCAAATTGAAATAAGATACGATATATGCAAATCATTTTCCTTGAGTTACACTAGATGAGTGGATGCAATTGATCTTTACTCTTAAGATATTTAATTAAACTTTACTGTTATTCTAATATAATAATTTTATGCTTGGAAACTAAAAACTTCATAATTGATTGCTTTGCTTCAAGAGGCTACTAAATATCTACCTATATATATATAACTTATAATAATACTATAAATAAGTCAGCGATAGAACTATTCAGTGCGCTATTCATGAAAATGTTGTATGAGGAAGCGCAAAAAAATGTAAATTATTTTACCTTACAAAACTGCAAGTGGTCGCCTCCAAAACTAGACTTAGCTGAGCCATACTATCCATGAACCCCTTTGCAACAGTAGGTTTTAGTGCAGGTTTAGACTTAGTTACAGGTTTAAGGAACTGGACAGGAGGCGGTACAACTTTTATTATAGCAGCTGCACCCTGGACAGCCTCTAAATTACTTGATTCAAGTACCATCTTCAAAGATTACACAAGTAAAAATATTGCATAAAAAGGAATGTAGGTGAAATAGAAGAGTTTTTTTCTTCTGATAGCTCAAATGAAAACAAGTCTAAAAAATGCATGAACCAGTATATAAAAATTTAACATCTAATTCATGAAAGTACTTAATTCACTGTGCAAGACATTGCAATATCAAATGCCATAATATAAAATTAATGTCCCACTTATGATGATATCTATAATGTATAGGCAAGTATAAAAGCGATAATAAATGAACTTATAAGGCAAAAAAATTTTTCATTCTGGCTATTTCATGATTTCACCATTTGTATACAACGCATTTGTGTACAATAACTGACCTGAAATTCGTCAGGAATTCGATCATTATTTCGGACAATCCAACCCTCGACAGTATACTTAACCCTGCCTGCATAGTGCTTGACCATAAAAGAATCTTTCATATCTTTCTTATGTACAGCAGGAAAATTTTGATCTTTTCTGTGCTTTGTATGAAGAGCAGAGCAAAAGCGAGCATCGCTTGGTTCAGGTTCACGGCACATAGAGTCCAGCAGAGAAATAATGCCATTCTATATTAAATAGGTGAGATTTATAGTAAAATACATATTTTTACATCAAAATACTATGTAATAAATAAGTTATTTACATGCATAACTAAAGTATAATAAATCCAGATAATAGAAAAAATAAAAAGAAACGCAGCATAGTATAAAGCAAGAAACTTAAAACTATGTCAAGATGAAAATATTTATTCAATGTATACATTGAGTGTCGAATTTCAGACTTACTGGTTTTCCACACAGCAGTTTAATACATTCAGAATTATCTGGACACGAAGACACCGATACTTTAATTCCTTCTCTCTCATAAAGTGATATTTCATTAATAAAAACCTGAAATAAAAATTGTTTGCATAATTAAAGAATAAACAGAGGTAAAATGTGATCAAACACTAAATACAAAATTAACTATAAACTTATTCATAAGAACCTCTTTTTGAGTATATAGAATTTACACTGAATTTAAATAAAATGAAAATCATGGAAATTGAGCAGAATGATGAATATATTGGACAAAAAAGTAAATGCGCTATAATTACTGCGCAGTATATGTGTACATATGTATGTATCATACCTGTTTATTAAACAAGTCTTGTAATGACTCATTGGTATAATTTATTAACAACTGTTCCAATTCATTTCGAATAAAGTTTTCAAATCCAAATATATCAAGTACGCCAATTGAAGGTAAATTGCGATCTTCTACTCCTAAGGAATCGCTAACTGTCTTAACAACCCATAGAAATACGCATTCGTATAGTGCTTTAGCGCAGGCATCTCTTGCATAGGCAGCTTCACCCATATTATTGCTTTTTATGAAGGTTTCACCATGTGTTTTCACAGATCTCTTGGTCAGCATATTGTTTAATTGAATATAATCTACGCCAAGGAGCATTCCAATTGCCTATGAATAATTTAAAAAGCATTATTGCATTTAAATATGACAGATGCATAAACATATGGCATGTCTATACAACATAACTATTGATACATAGATTGATACACGACAAAATGTAAAAAAATATCAAAAATATGGAATTATTGGAAAATTTATGCACGTATAATAAATAGAAGTAAATAATTCAAATGGTGCAACAAAATTAATATAATGATAATAAAAATTTGAATCTGAGAGGTATTTATAACAAAATTCGAATGAATCCTTGTTATATCAGTAGATCGATTTGTGCATCAAATAATTAACACTAAATTGAAATTCAATACCTGGATTTCAGGTTGAAATATGGATGCTACAAAACCTTCAGAGGTTTCGATCTCTTGGAATTCTATGCATGCCACATGTAATACTGCAGCTAGCATGGCCCATACCTTTAAATATGAATTAAAAAAATATCGACAATAAAACCATAAAAAGGAGATAAATATTTTAGAATTATTCACGAATATGAAAGATTGACCAATAAGATACAATAAATCAAATTCAAGTTGTATCTTTCAATATGCTTGGTTTAAGGTCATTGAAGTGCTTAAAAGAACTCTGAACTTTTTGCAGTCATCAGTCAGTGCTATCTCTCACAGCTATTTTTGTTATTGAAAAAATGATAAAATACCTGCTCTTGCAATTCCTCGGATAACCCAATAGTATTGAAAGCGTTGGCTACGCCTCTAAACTGTCTTGCATCATCTATACCATCTAATGTCAAACAACCTCCCTATACGGAAAACATAAAAAAAACATATATTTGGAATACAGTAAACTTCCTTCAAAACAAATTTTCATTTGTAACAAATAAACAAACAAAAAGTCATATTGCGTTAATTAATGTTATGTATATATACAAACAATAAAACATTAACCTGTGAAAGAATTCTATAATTTTCTGCTTTGGTAAGGCCGAATTTGTCCTTCAGAGACTGATCCAAGCCGGCAACCATTTCATACAAAATATGGAAATTTCTCTCACCAGGTGCTTGACTGAGAACTCTAGATTTCTCAAGTAAATATGTATCCATAAAACCACCAACTAAATCAGCTGAGTCTTTCGTAAACTACACATAAAAAATTAGATGAAAACATGAATGGTATGTAACAAATCAAATTCTATATTGTCATCAAGCTAAGCTAAACTTTTAACCTGCAGCTTCAAGAACTTCCCGAATCTGGATGAATTTGGATTTCGTAAAGTCTTCGCATTGCCAAAAGATTCTAGAATAGGAGAAGATTCGATTACACGACTATCTAAACCATCCACCTGAAGAAAAAAAATTTTTTCAACATACATTTCGCTTTAGGTTAAAAATAACGATATATTTATTATCCTTAGCCTAGAAAAAAGAATAATAATTTTTTGCTTTGTAAATATATTTTATTGTTAATTTCGAAAGGTAACGTACCCCTCCTTTGGTGCGCCCAGCAAGGTATTTGAGTATAATTTTACTGGTCTCTGTCTTTCCAGCGCCAGATTCGCCTGAAACTACAATTGATTGGTCTACACAGCCACTACTTGCAAGCTTCATTTGATTATACGCCATCTAAAAAATATTCACGTTATATGGTTTACATGCGAATTTGCCAAATTCGCATCAAGGGCGAGTGCATGATTATTTGCAATACATTGAAACCTCCTAAATTGGACACTTTATTGTCAAGTGCTCAAATGTCTAACTTAAGGTGGTATACCAATATAAAAGGGACAAAAAACAATTTTTAATATTTTTAATAATTAATGAAAAAAATATTTTCAGACACTGTTGCACACAAATAGTCACTTTTGAATAAAATGTAAACTATACATTACAAATCTCTTCTATTCTATTCCAGCCATTTAAATGCTAATTTTTGGCAGGCGAAAAAAAATCGGTACGTAACTAACCATTTATCGAGGTTTTCTACATAAGAAAATTATTTATGGTCACAAATTCAGTGCCCAGTGTCTAATGCAATATGTTGTCCATTTATGATAGGTAAATTAAGTAGCCTACTAAGGTACCCAGAGATACCAGGTATCCGCCTTAAGAGGTTTCATTTCAAACTGTTATTAGATGACTCAATATAATTTAAATTTAAACTGCATACTTACATAACATACAAATCAAGGATAGCTAAAAGAAATGAAGAGAGCCCTATTAATTACCTCGGCAATTGCATATGGATGAGGTTTTTCTGGATCCAATGGATGATCCATAAACTCTTCGAAACGGGGTTCGCTGATCCGACGCAATGGATTTACACAGATAAGTAAGGTGCCCATAAATGTATATGGATGCTGATTTTCAAGTTTCACCCTCTCGCTTAAATTGTGCATTATTCCAGGTTCATTTATATGATAAAGAGCTGTCATGTCGGCAACCACTTTGGGATTTTGCGGGTAAACTTCAGTGAAGCTCTAACAGAAAAAATTGTAAATGAACAAAACAAAGTAATAAATTTAAGTATGACATTTGTGTTTGGTAATCTTGGCTATGATTACCAGAATGATTGAAGTTGCACTAGGACAAAATCACTTACATACTTAATGGAAGTATGGTACTAGTCATTACCTTGCTAAATATAAACTTATAGTTCAAAATTAATTACTAACCCTTGGTAAATAATAGAAAAACATCTGTATATAATTGCTTTCATATAAGCATTTATTAAATTTTTTTTATTATATTATGAAAGCGAGTGGTCAATGTTCAGATTAAAAAAAACAAAAATATTTATCCGCGGAGAGGTGATGTTACTTCGAATAGCAGGCATGAGAAATTTTAGAAATAAGAAAAAATTTTGTTCGAAAGAAATTTAATATCATTAACATGAATAAAAAATTACGAAAAATCAATATGATATGCATTTAAGTCTGATTCAATGCATATTTAAATGATTGGGAAAAGTCTTTAAACACAGTACACACAATACGTTATTAAAAAGTCAGAGTTGAAAAGAGTATAGTGACATATATGATTCTTTCATTTTACTTTAAATTTTTCCACATGAATCTCAAAGTGGGAATCTGAAGTAAAATTGTTGCATACAGTGTTTTATCATATCTAAAAATGTTCACGTAAAAAATGCTAAAAATTAAACGTGGGTCGTTGGAAACTAAGAAAATATACAGCTAACTTGACATTATTCGGTAAGAAATAATGTACTATCTTGGTCATCAAATTCAGAATAATCTGATGTAACTCACAAGGTCCATATCTTGCTCGACACCAGTCTCTTCATATCGAATAGTTAAAATAGTTCCTTTCTGAGAAACTACTCTAGCTGGTGCCCAAACTAACTTCTCATCTTCCGCCCATATACTACTTCCCACAGTATGTCTTTCGACAAAACCTTCCAGACGATCGGAAGCACCTGAAGGTAGAGCTTTTACGACTTGTCTCTGAGAAGGCGGCATAATTTTTAGCTTCTGAATATCTATATTTTCAGCACTGTGGTTCTATATAATACTACTTTAGCTTGTAGGCATCATAGGCGTTGGCAATCTCAGCGATGCATTTTACGCAATTGCTTTTTTATGAATGTTCAAGAATATTACGCCACGTGGGGTATTATTTGGGGTAACCCTCTGCGTTTAAATTTTTTACCGAAAACCGTTACCATCTGGATAGTACTAAAATTGTGCAACGATTGAACAGCAAAAGTAATTGTAGATTAATAATTTCGGCATGTCACTGGACCACAATAATATGTTACAGTTACTGGAATGTTACTGAATCAATCTGATATCAAACTTTCGGTAATAGAACTGGTGATGTTGTGGAAAGGTATAACCTCAATATTACTCTTACAGGAGTACTGGTAATGTATTACTTTTACTACCACAGCATATTTGTCATTCCATAGAAAATATCATGTCACTGAAGAACACGTTTAAATAGGTTAATGGACAAGAATCCAGTACATTACAATGCATTGATGGAAAATCTACATTAACAAATATTGTTTTCAAAGCAAAAGGCTGCCTTTATAGTTTGAGACAACTTTTTGGTTGTCCCTTTTGAGCAAAGTTTGAAACAAATTGATACTAGAAAACTACAGCAAATCTCTTCAGTCGGATACCTCATATTCCAAGACATTTTAGTAGGCTGGACAGCAAGCAAGTCAGCCATTTTTCATTTAAATTTTCTTGTCCTCTGTCAACCATGACATCTCCTTTGGTTGAACATGCATATAATGATATGAGTCCTATTACAAAGCAAATAACATTTTTAGAAAAAGTTAATTTCGGAACAACTATTCCAACCTTGAATGATAAACTCTGGACCCCATACAAAGTTAAATATGCTTTACTTGGGCATTACTTGCATTAGCTAGATTGAATTTGCCATCATGTCATATAAATTACAAGCTTTAGGATTAGAATTGACAAGTTTTAAGTACAAGTTCTGATATACTAGGCAGAGCAATTCAGACCCTGCCAATGTGTTAAATTTTTTTCCATGCTGGATCCTGTTAGAGCCATTATCTTTCACATTTTTGTCAATTAACTGTTAAATAGCAAGATAACTCTAAAAGAGGCTGTAGACCACATTCTCGTTCCATATTTTTTTCTTACTGCCAAATACCTGTGTTGTCAATTAAGCTCTACTAACTTTTGACTTTAGCTGATTTGGGGAATTTGAGTCAGCTATTTGTACTCTTGTACTGCATCCCAAATTTATTGGATGTGAACATTCACTCCGCATCTAGATGTGCAATTGAGAGACATCCTTCATTCTTATAATTATTCCTATATACATTGAAACAAGGCATTCTAAGAAGGATAGTGCAAGAATCTTTTGATGCAGCAAAGTTTAAACTTAAAATCTGATAAATAAACATTAGATATGGGCTGGCTAATATTAAACTGCCCATTATATATATACACATGTGTATTTATAATACAACAAAGATTAATGTTGCTGTGTAATTGCTCATAATAAAAACTTTGTATGATAGCAAAATAATAAAAAATTTAAGTTATAAATACAGCACATAAAAATGACTAGAAACAACATGTTTAACATGACATGCCAGACAAGTAAATGTTAAGGGTGCATAAAATTATCATCATTATAAAATATGTGGGAATAAGTGAATGGATTTCTTGCATTTTCACTTTTGAATATTTTGTATTACCAGCTCACTGGCTTGGTAATACTATGATAGCATAAATTTTGCTTGGTTACCGCAAACAAAGTTGCTGTTGGTCTAAATATCTGACAGCATGGTGTACTGTGTGAATGTCATTTTTTGAAAAGAATCAAAACTACTATGATGTACATTCCTTGCACTTCATGTAGGAATAAAAAGCCACTTGAGATTTATTAGTTCACAATATAGCATTATAGACACCAGGGTTATCTCGAGTTAATTAGTTCAAAAGGAGTAGTTCAGTTGTACTATTGCAAATGTGAATAGTATCTTCAGTAAAAAATGATTTTATGTATACCATCAGTCATGACTACAGTACCATAGAAAAGACACAACTTAGTAGTCTTGGATTTTCATTAAGATTTTTAATTTAGAGAGGGACTGAATTTTTATGCATTCATTTCTGTAGTTTCTTTTCGAGTCCCATGAAAGAAGTGCTGTCAATTTAAAGACGATTTTCTGCTTCAAACAGATCAATATATAATATATTAACTGAACTACTATATTTTGAACCGTACTTGCATATTTTTGCCGTTATGCAATTGCCCAACGACGAAATTTCATGCATGGAATGTCGCAAGAAAAAAATGAAATTACTCAACTTAGATAAAAAATTTAGTGTATCACCGAATTCGTCATTTTTAAAGCAGAGCTGCATGTATTGATGCTTTCAAAAAGTAATACACCTCAACCTATAGCGTCAAGTGCTGACGTTGTTGCAATTATAAATGAGTCGATTACTTCTAGGTCCATCGTGAGAGGGGCTAAAACATGCCTAAAACTACGAGAGCAGGTTTAAATTTCAAATAGAAATACTATTATTTGAAAGTAACTATTTGCGGAGATTAGTTATAATTGTAAATGCTGATTAGTTATAATTGTAAATGCTGATTGGTTATAATCATAATGACTATATAATATCTTGGCGCCGATGAAGACTTAATACGATTGTCAAAATCGCTTATTAAATTCTTCAAAATATCTCAGCTGATAAAAAAATTTCAGGTTCGAGTATTAGACAACGATATAATGCAATTGAAAACGCTGAGCAAGGATAATATTCGAAGTTTGGAGCATTTGCATTGTCGAGTATTGTCTATGCGAAATAGTTTTCTACATACAGATCTGCTTGGGGCGCTGCACCCGTCTGATAATATTGAGGTGTAGTAATTTTTATTTGTGCAAATTTTAGAATTTAACACTAAATAACGAGAAATATAGTTGTGTGGCCCCCCCAAACCATGTCGTTATTTCAGTACTCTAACATTTTCTAAACATAAATTTATGACAATGATTTTGATGAAAATTCTGGGTGCAAACAAATTTGTTATAGCCACCTTGGTGCTTCTGGTTCACAAAGGTGGAATCGGTATTTGTTGGCAATTCATTCAATTTTCTATGATCAATAAATTATTTTCTCAATATTTTTAGAAAATGATAAATAAGATTTAGTGAATGCATATGCAAGTTATTTCAATAAGTGCATGTTTGGAATCAAATTCTACATTTCTTTATTGATTCATATTTTCATTATGATACTTATTTTTAAACTATGGTTTGAATTTAGCTTATGCATTTTGTACCTTTTTTTAAACTGCGGAGAAAAATATATTTTATTTTGTACAGATAGTACATAAAATACATACTAGCGCTAATATTATTGCTGACCCTGTCAAGCCTTTTTCGAATGGAGAGCTTCCATTGTTAGAGTTTTTACCTAATTCTATTCAGCCATTTAAATGTTCACCCATAGAAATAACTGAAACATGGAGTAAATTGAAGAAAAATCATGAATATTCCCACTTATTAAATTACTATGAGGTTTGACATTATGAGTTCTATACTATTCAAATGGCTATACTCAAAAGGATTTTTTTAGACGCCTATTTTTATTAAAAATACTGTTTATTTTTTTGGTGGAATATACTTAGGTGTAATCACTTTAGGGTTTGAATTACCATATTGTCGATAATTGAAAATGTTGCTAAATTGTTGAGATAATTATATCATTTCTTATTGCTTAATAGATATGCTTTTTTGATTAATTGCTACCTTCATGTACCATATTTGTATATGAATTTTTCAATCTATGAATATTTAATTGTGTCAGAATGAGGAAAGAATACACAGCATTTATCCTGAATTTCGGTAAGCCATACCTTACTTTATGCATTTGTTTGGAAATATGTCAAAATTAATGCATTTTTATTATATTAGAGTAATAGTAAACACAGACATTTTCAGGCTCAGAATCAGCCAATATGAGCATAAAATGAAGAAACTGGAAGATGAAGTGAATTTTTACAAAAACAGACGTATACACAGGATCGGTCAATTATCATTTATATCACACAAGCTGAAAACTGTACAATATACAATCGATGGAATTATCTTTGAAATGGATCGAATAATGCCAATCAGTGCAAATAAAATGGTATCTTATATAATTGCATATATCTATTTTCCTATATTTTTTTAGTAAATTTAGTATTAGACACCACTTCACTCTCACATGTTTTGGTAAATCTTCAAAATGACTTGTTTATCTAAATTTACATATATATATATTCAGCTGCTTCTAAATTATTGTTGCATGAGTTTTTTGTGTAGCATTCAAAATATTTTTATGTATAATTGTTGGAAGGTAAAATCTTCATTGTTTGGAGGGATGGGACATCTGTGCAAGGTTTCTGTTCTTAAAACTAGGCTTGACAATGAGCTAAAGAAATGCGAAAAAATGGTGATCGCTCATAAAGTTAACATTTTACAGCTAAACAGGTTCTTGATTGTTTCAATATCAGTATGCAAACATTCAGCTATACTCATCATTATTACCAAGTATGTAATTGGTATTAATTACTTTAATGATGATTTTTTCACTGTAGAACTCTCGCATATAAACTATGATTAATCTTATAATTATATTCAAGGATTTTTATTCTAGCCTTTAAATATTATGAATGATAGAAAGCATCCTGCGTATTTGATACCTTGAGTTTTGGCAAAATATAATTATATGAAGAATGTATTGAAAGGTTACAACTTCAACCGATCCTAATCTAAATCTAGTAATTGTTTCAATACTTAGAGTGGCTTTTGATTATATCTTTTCCTCCGTACTTATAAAACTTATCCAAACATTACCTTCAGCTGTACGAATTATTTAGTGATGTATATTAACTTTTTGCAGCATGATAAAAGATGATTGTGACTTTGAATTCAAGAGAAAACAACAGCTGCAAGACAGAATTTCACGATTTGCAACTTTTAAGCACAATATTGATAATATTGTAAAGCTAAATAAAAAGGCAAGCTTTTCATTTTAAATTAGTGGTATTGCATAGTTCTAAAGGCGGTTTTTATTCTCTTTATGTACAGTTCTTTATTCTTATTATTCTTTTTCAGTGTTTTATCCAATTTGTATGAAAATTTAAGGCATGGCAGTGCTAATAAGATAAAAAATACGAATTATGTTTGCATATGACAGATTAAGCAGCAGAGTGACTTGGAGATAAAGCATGAATATTTTTCTATTTTGTTAGCTAATGCACGTAGAAACAAAGCCTGCCGAAATGCGATACAAAAAATTAAGGTGTTTAAGAACATATAAATGAACTGATATCCATCATAAGTCACTTTTGTTCATTTATGTATTCTAACTGAGCTTTTGACATGAGTGTTTTTCAATACGTTTATACCAGCTTTTCTTGGACAGATTGCTGCTATCTACAGCAATGAGAAGATGGTATGATGGAAAGAGAGATCACTATGACATTTTTCAACCACAAAAGATATATTCTATTGTGAGTAAAGGAGATCGACATTTGTGTGAGGTAATTTACATTGAATTTAACATATATAGCACTTAAGCAAAATTGGACTTTTATTTCATTTTATGAAGTGTTATAAGCAATTTTTTGTTGATGTTATGAATTTGCCTCGTTTCTAAAAATATGCACTTTTATCTTTTATTTTAAATTTATTAGGTTGTAAAGGAGAAATTGATGTTAAAAAAGGATGCTGATGAGATGATTGTATGTGCTTTGCTTACTTTTCTACGTTCTGATAGATCTTATGAACTGCTGACAATTTTGAGAATATATCTGAATATACATTATTTTCTTAGTTTCTTGAATAATAGTTTACACAAGTTTTTTCTAGAAATAGAACAAAAATGTCATGCATTTTCATGATAGATAATTTATATGTTCTCTGTAGAAATTTATGAATGGCATTAAGAAGGAATTTATTCTTTGTAATTATACATCTCCGCAACTGAAAGTTCTTAAATGCAACAAGTCATTCGGAAAATCAGAATTGGGTGGTTTGTTAATAAAGAAAAGCATGGGGATAGATACGTCATATCTATTACAAGGTGATGCGTGCATGGATATAGATAATTTTACTGGGGCAGTTGAAGCATATCTCAAACAGTGTAACGGTGGAACTCATAAATCTAAGTCCATTTATATGAATCCTATAAAAATATACAGTTATTACGCACTGAACCAAAAATGTATTCCAAATGAAATATTTGCCTTGTTTTCTATTATGTTTGATATATTTGCCTGTGTGTGTTGGCAATATAATTAACATTTCCGAGTCAGCTGACAGTGTGCAGTTGATGTAATATTGCTGCATTTTATTTGATTTTGTATCCTATTATTTTTGAGAGAAATAATCAAATTAGCTAAAAAAAGCGACACAACACCATCAATCTCATAAATCATTTGTTTTATTCCCAAAATTAAAGAAATGCTTTATTTTAAAAATAATCCTGTTTTTACAGAATTTTTGATGTCTTGAATACTGACAATGGCCCATATGGCTTTTTCCTTAAATATTTTTACTATGTAAATTTTTCTTTGTTCTGTGCAGCAATAAGTAAATGTATGAATGAGAATGAGTTGGTTATTCTAGCAACTGTGTATGGTCGATTAGGGAATGCTTATTACGGCTTAGATAAAACTGATCATGCTATGGTCATGCATCAGAAGCAAATGCAACTTGCAGAAAAACTTAATCATAAGCCGTATATTGCTTGTGCTCTTGAAGGAATAGCAAGGTGCAAGCACGCATATGCATTCATATATAAAGATTCATTCACAACAGTTGTGATGTATTATGAAAATATTAAGAAAAAAATTCTGATTAAAATAAGGAAAAGATATTTTCCCTACATATTTCTTTGACTTTAGTGCCTCAAGTGTTTATTGGTAAATAAAGACTATAACTATTTTTTACATTCACTGATTTCTGCATCAGAAGTATATTAATCCATGCCTTTTTTATAGTATTTATACCATTTCAAAGAAATGAAACAAAAACTAATATGGGAAAAGTAGATATTTTGTTTATTTTTCAATCAGGAAATATCAAAAGTGGATATAATATCCACTTTTATTTGCACAAATGCATTGTAAATGTGAAAAAAATGCTTTCATGTATGTAGAGGCCATTTGAAATTGAATGAACATGATAAAGGGATGGTGTTTTTAAGAAATGCGTGCAAGCTTCAATCAGATATGGGTGATATGTGTGCTGTTTCTCGATTAGTCAACTTACTGTATACAATTTGTTCGCAGACTGATGTTAGATTGCTATTAGACGAGCTGAATTTAAATTCATGCGACTTTGAAAATGGCTACGCGGTATATATGAATAAACAAGTTTACTTAAATATTTTTACGAGTAATTAATAATCTACTTACATATCACATGAATTTTGAGAAATTTGATTTCTTCCTTTCAGCTTTTTTAAATAAAAATTTCAACTTTTTGTTTATATTTTATGTGGATATTGGATGGGAAAATTTACTTCTTGTACAAACATCTTTATTGCACTTTGTTGAAAATTTGGATTACCGAACCAGTATCTCCTTTGTTCTTTGAATAAAAGCAAAGGACAACAATATATAGACAAATATTCTGTTGCATTACAAAAAAATTAATAATTTTCATTCCATAATTAAACTGGTATTTATCATTCCATAAAAAATATTATCATATTTAATCATTTTGCAGGCCAAGCTAAATCGTGGTAAAAATATGCTAGATGACTACAGAAATCGTTTAATCTACCAATGTGTCAGTAACCCCAAGGTATATATATATATTGAAAGAAAATTCAGCTATATATTTAACATTTTTGTTTATTTAAATTTTAATTATAAAAAGCACTATGCATCGAGATTTTTTAGTGATGTATTTATATAATATCTTAATTGTGATAAAATATTTGCGAATGTCTAATACACAAGATGATCACTTCATAATATTTTTGAAATCACTGATTTTTTCATATGCATTACTTAACAGTACTACTTATTTATTTGCAAATATATGTTCTACTTGTTGCTATGTAGTTTTTTTTCTCAGTACAGGACATACTAAAAACTATAATAAATAAGATGAAAAGCTGTTATATATCCCTTTCTGTGAATTATACTTAGTGTATATGTACGCCATTGAATTAAATACATTGAATCTGTATTTTCTTTTAGGTTGTAGCTTTAGAGCAAGTGTCTCAAATATGCATTGACCTACGCTTAGAATTGAAAAATCTTTTAGAAATTGAAAAGGAATCTGCACAAAAATATAACAAAGCACAGCAACAACATACATTCAAGGTTAATTTTATATATTTGTTTTTCAAAACTAAGTATATTCATGTATAATACTCGAGTTGCTCAAAAAAACAATAATTCTCATGCAAAATTGAATTATTGCATAGATCTGACATGTTCCCTGTTCAGTAATGTACAATTAGATTATTTCACAATATTTTTTCAAAGTATAGGCTGAAGAGCCGTTTCATAATATTGGTCATGCACCGCAGAATCTAATGCCACAAAAGAATCACCTTATCTTACATGATGATACATCAGAAAGGAATTTTTGTCAAGAACATATTCATCTTCAATCTTTAGCACAGATATACCAAGTTGTGTTTATGTATGTACAATTTTTTATCAGAAAGAAGATGGAAAGCTTTCTTGAATTATTAATGAAAGATATAAATATTATGTTTACATTTAATTGTATGCCAGGAACATCATAGTGAGGAAAAAGCCATTTCACAGCTTCTCAGCAACATCAAGGAAAAGGTTTTTTCAGAATTCATTCATCTTTTTTTCACTCAATATGTTTGTTAGAAATTTTTTTGTCTTTTATCATTTTTGCGAACAGATTTTTGTGTTAAAAAATGAATTGAAAGTTGAAGAAGGAGAATTGATGCAAAAAGCTATAGCAAATAGAACTGTCATTCAATTCTTAGCTCTGAATTCTGACAAGGCAAGTGTATGTGAGGTATTTTAAATATAAATGAAATTTATCTTTAAAATATTCCACTATATTTTGTAGGTTTGAAGTATTTAGCATATTTATATCTTGAGAAGTTGAGAATATTTCTAGATAGGTTTTCTGCAGCATGAATCTTTGAGATAGTGAATCAATGCTGAGTCATTTTGATGAGTATTTTTTAGTGTTGAGCCAGCTATTAGAAAAAATTACTTATTCTTATATTTATTAATTTATAATTTTATTGACACTGCAGATAAGTTTCATGTAGCGGCATAGTTAGTATGTATCTCAATATTGGTGATTTTTAGCTTTTCTGTGTGGATGTATAGGGAAGCAGCAGAGAAATGAGCATAGTTGCATCAGCTACATGTCAAAGCATCATGCTGCACAATATTTTCACTGGAGAACTGCTGCATATAATTGTTAGTAGCTTATTTTATTAATTGTAAAATTTTTAATCATTTTCAATAACATATCTTACCTTGAGACCAACTAAAGACAAATTTAGATATTTTTATGATAAAATGAAGCCACTTTCATTAAATTTTGGTTAGTATTTATTGACTTTCATATTAAATTTTATTATAATGTGCCTTACCTTGCAATAACATATATACATATATTTACTTATTGGCTTTAAAGTTCCGTGTGAATAAGTGAGGTGTACTATTAATTTCTTTTATTTTGTTTTGTGCTCTAGGAAACTTATGATAAAACTCGCAAATCTACAGTTATTACATGTATTGCCTTGTATAAATCTTACGTATTTTGCGGCCAATCTAATGGAAATATTCAGGTATGTATGTCCTTTTTAAAATTGCACTATGCGTAACACAGTATTAGTTTATATATATCTTATTTGAAAGGTATGGAATGCTAGTAAGCACAATTGCATTAATATCCTTAAAGGACACTGTTCAAGTGTATGCTGCATCGCAGCGCACAATAATAAGGTTCGTGGTAACTTTAAGTTACGCAGTATATCGACATATTATTTATAGCTATGCTTCATACTTTTATCTAGCTAAGAAAAGTGGAATTTCAGTTTTATATAAGAAGGTAATTTTTGTCCATTAAAATGAAAAAATGTTGGATGCTTAAACAATTTGCTCAGTGCTTCACAATATTTTAATCTTTACATATATTGATGTGAATGTAGGCTGTTTCAGGAGGTGCTGATAAGTCTATTAATGTGTGGGATATAGATAGAGGGTGTATTTTACATAGACTTGAAGGCTACCATCACAAATCTGTTACATGCATAAGTATAGAAGACGACAAAATAGCAAGGTATCGACAGGATCATATATGTTGTATATTTCTTATATGGTTTTAAAACTACCGTACATGTAGATACTATACGTGGATTGATTTCTTGCTTTGTATATCAAAAATGTATATATTTTTAATTTTGATGCAATTGCAAATGTTTTGATATTTGATACACTCATTACAGTGGCGGAGCAGATGGTTTAATTCTATACTGGTCTTTGTACAAGGATAGGTAAATTAATATTTCAAGAGTAGTCATTTTTTGCCTTTTTTCAAAATTAAACCGATGAGATGTTCAAGACATGCACAGATTATACATTACTTTTCTCTGCTATTTTATCAGATACTACTTCACACCTATATAATATTTGTTGTTTACACTAATTGTTTACTTTTGCAGTTATGAATGTAGAAAGTTTCCACCTAAAAATAATGATGAGATATCCAGTCAGTGTAGTCTTGTTTTATGTGCTGTAACATCTATTTCGTTTGGGCCAATGGAACTGTTGAGTGGCCATTCTGATGGTGCTATTATAATCTGGTGGATTAATACTGGAGCAGTTCTCAGAAAGGTCAAAATTTACATTCAGTAACGGCTTAGTTTCTTGATTCATTTGCAATAGTAGTAGAAAAGATTGCAAAAGTATATTTATATCTAATTTCATTTTATGCTCAAAAGTGCTTTTACACAAAGAGTTCAATGTTTAGAGCATTGGTTTTTATTCATATAAAGGTGGCCATGAATGCTGAAGTATTTTTTTCTCATTTTCAAGTAGATTCATGCGCATTCCGGTCCAGTGAAAAGCCTATATTTCGATGCATCAAAGGTATTTCATGCTAAATATCTATTTCATTTCAATCCTTCATTTTATAGAGTTTACCTTGTATCCTGGGAAATTTGTCATGGTAGGACGACTGTTCACGGTTTAACAAATCTTGATGAGCTGAATCGATAAGTTTGAAAGTTTTTTAGTCTTCTAACCAGTATATTTTTTTTCGAATACGTTATTACAAGTATCATATAATTGAAGTAACTGTATATTACAAAGAGAGAGTTACCATTGGAATTATATTTTATGACTGATGCATATGAATCCTAAAATATTATCTAGATTGTAACTGGCAGTTTAGATAAAACTGTTGCAGTATTTGATATCTCGACTGGAGAGCTGTTAATTCGTTTATATGAACACAAACAAGCTGTTCTCTCTGTTTCATTTGATTCGACCAAGATTATAAGGTATATAATCACTGATACATATATTTTAATGCGTAAATATATATATATATGCTGTACAATAATATTTTTCACATTTTCGATGTTCTTTTTTATATGAAATTATGTTTTGTGCAATTTGTATAATTAAGATAATATTTGGGGATATTTTTTTAGTTCTAGCACAGACGGTACAATATGGTGGTGGGAGCTCAAGAAAAATTTGTTTTCAAATGAAATGGAAAGTAATCGCTCAATGACTACTATGGAGTCAACTAGCAATTTGAATTACACTAGATTACTATGCAATAATTCAAAGGTAATATTGAATTCATTTTTTCAAAGATGTTAAGAAATTTTGCTGTGACTTTTCACAAAAAGAATTTCTTTTGTTACTATCAGCTTAGGTATTACTAATCTGTTCTTTCATTTTTATCTTCTATACTATTCTACTGAATGTATTTTGATGTCACATGTGTAGGTTACAATTACAGGAATTATATTTTCAAGATTTTCTATTGTAGTGAATAAATTTTTTTCATCATTTATTTCTTTATTTTTACTTGGTTGTGTGTAGATATCTATTAGTCTACCGCCAGCCATGCAAAAAAATAGAGAACAAAGTTTATCAGTCAAAACTTTTACAAAAAGTGCCATGGAACCATGTCATAAACTATATAAAATGGTGAGCATGATCTTTTATTATAACTCAAGTATTTTACTCAAGCATTTCTACTGTAACATTTAGGTTGATGATTTCAATGAAGAAACTGGCGAGGAAAATGGTCTATTCGTACCTCATTCTTTTTCCAAAAGTCAAACTTCTAAAGGTACTTTTTCGACTTATGTATATATATTTTCATAGATATTTTTTAATATGCACTTTTTGAGCTGTACAAATTATGATTTAGTCAATTGCACTATTGCTTTTTATGTTTTTATTATGTTCATAGGATTTATCAAAAATAGAATTGATTATAACCACAAGATCTTCAATGAGAAGCAAAAGGTAGTGCTAAAACTCTACATTATATAACAACATTGACTTTTCCATCTCTACTCTATTGTGATTATTCATTTAACACATGCAATTATTGCTATACACAGTTTATCATATACTTTGTTTCCTCAAGTGTATCAAATGCTTACTTTATTAATTTTTACTATGACAAGGTATCCCACAGAAAAGATATGCCTAAATTTACACAAGCTGGTCATATGCATTTACAGGTACAATTTTTTTCATTAATGATTGCAGAAAAATTATCAAAATAATTTCATCTTGTATATATAAATAATGGAAGTATATTTGTGCTTATTTATTTGATATTTTTTAATCAACATTTATGAGTGTGTATTTTAAAAATTGTATTTAAGTCCATATAACTATTTCTATAACTGTCTTATAAATTGGTTCACGGAAAGAGATGTGAAATCTGTATCTAAATGCTCTTGATGAGGTGAGTATGAAGATCAAAACATTTTCACACTACGTTCAAACGAATATATTCATGTTATTGTTGCTCTTTTCAATCAACTTGCTAGGCATAGAAGTTTACATTTTTACTGGTTCATCTAAAATACCACTGAATATTTTGTAAATAAATAATGATATACAATAGCAAATAAAGTTTCAAATTTCAGTACTTTTAATGAACTATTTGAATTTAAAATAATACCACAATTTTAGGGTTCTTATCTTAGACTACATTATGATGGAATGAAAATTGATATTTTAAAAATTAACAAAGATTTTCATCATATTATAGAAAATGTATTGAAGTTTGCAGCGTACGCGTAGTGCTAGAGAGATACTGTGGTTTTACACATTGTTTGTATGCAATTAATTGGATTGCAATGCACAATAAAATTTTCAAATCTCAATGTTAAAGCATCATGTTGAAGACTTCAACATTTTCAATGTAAATTTCTTTCTTTCCTAGAATTGTTATTTACCATTCTAAATTTTGTTTCATGATAGAAATTAACTATTAGTTTAGATATTCTTACTAAGAAAAATTTTGCAGATAATAGATATAATGAAACTGACTACTAATGGCATTTTTTCAAGTATTCAAACACAGTTAATTTTTAATATTATTATATATAGTCATACAAACTATTTAAATTGTATTAACTAAGAAAAATAAAAATATTAGTAAAAGTATTATACAGTTGCAAGGCAATTTATTTTCTCAGAAAAAAGTTTTCTTGAGTATGATGGTTTTGATAAGAAAAAGGGAAAAAAAGGATTAAAGCATACAATGCACTGTGATGGGATCACAGTGCAAGGCGATGGAAGAAGGAAAAAAAACAAGAATACATTACTGAATATAGAGGCTACTTATTACATGCTATGGGAGCGTGTGGCTTATCGGAGCATGCTTCTGCTGGGAGTAGAAAAAGTGAAGAGTGAAAAGGAAACTGCCAGAACAGAGTTAGGAATATACAATTACATGACCTCTTTAGATTTTCCATAAGGAACAAAAAAGTTGCAGAGATGAACTGCTGAGTTGAAAACATAGTTGTAAAGGAAAAATGTAGACAGATACAGATCACAAGAACAGGTCACAACTGGAATGGGAATTGGAGCAGTAACCAATAAAAATCTTGACAGATTTGTAATTGACTTATTTTGGAGTTGACCTTATTAGATCCTTTTTTACTAGTGTTCGGAATCTAGTCACGTGTAAAGTTTATTTCTTTTAAAAAGGAGTTTACTATAGTTACTAAGCAATGAATGTTGCATAGTAAATTACTAATTTGAAACATGCAGCATTTGTAATTATTTTGTTTGGGAATAAAGGAAGGCTATAAAATTTAAACATTAAGCACATATATGCATTTGCATCCTAGTTATCAAAGATTTATGCCTTAATGAGATGCAGTTTCAGAAATATTTATAAGTTTAAAAGCAAAAAGTAGTTGTACAGGGATAGGAGCTAAAGTGAAATATACTGAAAGAAGTGATAGATAACGGTTTGCCTGCTAGTACTAAATAAGTTTAAAAATTGTATCCAATAAAGTTTCTTTTAGCAGAGCTATCAAGCCAACTTAGTTATACGTACACCAGTGGGCAGGTCTGTAAATTGAGCTGTATTGCTGTATTTCACTTGTTTCAATTACCTTGTTCTGTTGGAACCATTACTGTAAACAGTTTCTTTCCATTTAAACTTGTGGAGACAATTTCCAGAACCAATTTTTTTTGGCATAACTGCTGTTCTCAACTACAAACTCTTTCAGTACAGTTTATGTTAGGCTTTCTATAGAGCCTTGCACAACTTATATCTTTGTAAGGTCTTAAACATGAAACAACTTTGTTACTGCATATGCACATATTACCTTAAGTATAAAATTCCTAACTTGAATATTTTGACAGAAAAAGATGTCACCTGCAGTATTGCTAGTAATAGTTAGCAATATTGCCTTGCAAGCTCATTCTTAGAATGTTGCACTGCCCATGTCATTGTTGTCTCTAACTGTAGGGTGTTGCACTTAGGCCAGTAGCATGACATTGCATGCCCAGAATGTGTATCCTATACCACCTTAACTATCTTGCTATCATTCAGCAATTGAGCCTTGCTGACTTTAGCTTGTTCTTCTCTATCAGCTGGCACTGTCAGGATTATACTACTTTAGTGCTTTTGAATATTTTATCATCATACTGTCTGCCAATCAAAACTCTAACCTTGCTGTTGGAAACTCCATTAATCATTTATATGTTTTCAAAGATTTCATGATTTATTCCCCAATTGACAAACACCATAGTCATAGAGGAGCATAAAAGGCTCTTTCTTCTCTCTCCTTTTTCTGTGCTTTTTCAGTTGTGTACTTTGATATCACAGGGAGGGGGGAACAAGAATAATACAGTTACAGTACTTTTAAACATTCTATTACACATTTCTTTATATTTAACAAAAATGAGTACAAATTTGAACATGTAATGTATTCATAATTTAAAAATTTATAACTGTAAATACAAATCATTGAAGGTACTTTATGAAGTCCTTGAAGTTGCTCTCATGCAGCTGTGTAAAACTTCCTGCAGCACTCAATTGCTATGATATGTAATGTTTCACTGATATTCATGGCACTACGCTTTGCATTGATTTGTGGTTGATTTTTTTCTTTTCCAATATTTTTTTGCCATCTTGTTTTTTTCATTGGATTGGGATTTACAACATGGTACAGCAGGTAGAATTCTTAAACTTCTTCCAGACTACAACTTTGTTGTAATGTAGTTATAATGGAATATAACCATGATCACCTGCACACTTAAGTCATGTAGAATTCAAAGTTGTCTATCTACAGTAATACTGGCTAAGTTGTTTTCAGTTATATGTCAGAGAGCAATTGTAAAAACTGCTGATGAATATTTCAGTAGTAAACAATGTCATGACCTAATGAAGCAACTTCATTAGGTCATGGTATTTTCAAAGTTAACAACGGTTTACTAATTACCAAAGTCATGTTCATTTTTTAAGTACGAGTGGTACTAGATCAAGTACTCCCAATAATGCTCAATTTTAGTGATGTCAGAACTAAGTATACAAGCTGCACACATAACTTAGGTACTACAAAGTAAACAAGAAATGCAAGACAGAAGCATGCATGACAGAATGTATCACTAGCTCATATCATGTTGTCAAGATTCAATCTTGACAACATAATTTAACAAAAGCCGTTTTCATAATAATCAAATCTAAACAAAAACTTTCCAAACACAAATAAACTTGAGTATAAAATACAGTGCTACAATCCATTCTATTAGAAAAGTGTAACACAATTGAACAGGAAACTGTGACAGAAATGTGTATTTTTATCACGCACCAATTGTGTTGATAGAAGTGAGCTAACTTTATCAACAGAACAAAATATATAACCTTACTGACATTTGTACAACCAATTTACTTGGAACATCATAAATAAAAACTAACTGTAGCAATAAAAATAAAATTAATCCTTAAGGGAATTAATTCCTAACACATCCTTAATAAATGGTCAATTTATTCATTTCCCATAGAGACATCATAATTTCAAGTTATAGGGCATAGGTTTGTCATGGCAGCATCTTGCTCATGTTGTCAACATTGTTAAAAAAATGTTGCTTGAATTCCCAATATTTTTTCAGTGAGCCCACTTGTAAGACCTGCAAACTTCTAATTGTTAGCAATTGATATTTAAATCAAAAATATCCTGCTCATCATAATTACTAGTGCTTGCACTTGTACAAAGTCATAGCTTCTCCGGATAGCATTCAGTATGTCACCTTTTATGAGACTAAGTAACACTGCCTTGTGTTTTTAACCGGGTATTTTTGTAATATTTTCAGAGCTAGTAATTCTGTGATTTATCAGCTTTTGCTTTAAAATTGTGCATTGTTTTTTTGATATAACAGCTATGAGGGCTACATCTATACCTTTCAACATATCTTATATGGCTCATCAGCTCATGAATTGTACTTTTTTCCAGCAAGCATAGTCATGGTTGTTAGTTTCATTGAAATATGTTTGATATGTTGGTATGGATTATTATAGTATGCTGTTTGAGAAGTAAATCTTCTACTTAATTAGCATAAACACATCTCAGTTCCAAGCCACTTATAGATGTAATTTTATCATAACAAAAGAACATTCAATCGACAAAGTTAAATGAAATTGATATGTTAAACTTGACAAATATAAATATAAATTGAAACTAGAAAACCTTTTTAAAAAAGACTACCCTTTCTCAAATTTAACTGTGAGAGCCAGTAAACAGTTTCAGAGTTACTTGGCATAAAATACTTACACATTATCAAGTTTTTTTTTACATTGACATGGAAAATGAATGATAATTTAATTGAATATTTCTTTGATTGTTATTGGTTTTTCCTTGCCTTTTGTTTTGATTAGGTCTTAGAAAAAAACTGCAAGAATTACTCATGTTTTATCATCTCCAAATTTATTAGTAAAGAAATCAAAAAAATAAAAATAAGTCAACACATAGCTATATTTTTCAAGGTTTCAATTTTACTTCATTTTTTGTGCAATATACTCTTTTTCACAATATACATGATTGAATCATATGGATACTCCAGCCACAATCAACACAAGAATGCATTGAGTACATGATAATACAATTGTTCATCCATCTCTGAATAGTGTGGTTGTCAAGCAGCAAATACTCAATCTTTGTATGCCTAAAAATTTAGACAATTTTTAAAATAAAGTTCAGAATCTGGTGAAAAAATGTCAAGGGCTAAAATTCCTCCAGAAATAACAATGGCTCTCTGCCAGTGAAATAAAGCTCTTTTACCTTGACCCTGGCATCCAGCCATGAATAAATATTCACATTAATTTATATTTAATTTTATCAAAATTTTTACTGTATAAATTTCCATAAAGTCTTCGTTCTTTTGTTTGAGATGCATTTCAAGGTAAAGCGTCCAGCTTGTGATATTTTTGTCTTCAATAATAATGACTGAGTTTTGAGACTGTTTCAGATGCAGGAATATTTCTGTTAATTCTTCATCAGCCAATCAAATTACATCTTTTGCACATACGAAACGTAACGATATGTTGGATATTGATATCTTGTAATTGGATATAATAAAATTCAATTCTCTAATAAGTTGAAGTTATTCATGATTGCCTGTGCACTTGTGTTACTGCTCGCACCATGTTTGCAGCTCCATTTCACCGCAAGTGCTCGATCTACCCCTTTCTCTATGACACGACGCATTGTTGTTCATAATGAAGGCAGTACCGAGCTTCAGCTAAATCCACTTATTGAGATAAGAGGAGATCGTGAAGTGAATGTTCCTATATGGATACCAGAATCAACGCTTAAGCTGAATGGAAATGCGCTCAACTCTATTTTAGCTGTAAAAAGTTCTAACTCAGACAGAGAATATGGGGCAGGCGATCATATATCAATAAGCATAATTTTTGGTAATACAGTGATACTAGAAGCTTATAATTCTGAAGAACAATTTCCCGTTTTAGAGCTTTCTACTGGCTGCAATGATGAAAGCTGCACTGTAATAGGGGAGCAGCAATTTGAATGTCGTGCCACCTCAGGCAAATTTGCCGTCAGCTTCAATGGTCAGACAATTCCAAACGTGGATGCAACCTCCAGCGTAGCTGCATTTCAAGCAATTTTGACTTCATTCGATGGAATCGTTTCTGTTAATGTAAGCTTTGACGGGAACCGTCAAACTGTTTGTACCGAAGATGGAAATACCATTACAGTGCGTTTCGTGGACGTAAACTGGAATATGCTCTCCTTAGGAGACATCCCACTGCTTTCTTTTGATTACCTTAATGCTCCTATTGACGGCCATACAATGAGATCATGGAGTGACGGAACACGACTTTGTCTTGGCTTTGCATGTGAAATTCATAAAAGTGCCAGTGGTTCGAATGTCGGTACATATTCCGTGATAGGAGAAAAAAAAATTGGCGACCAAATGTTATCGGGTGTAGTGCTCTCTCCAACTTCATTTGAGGTAGGGAACAAATTATGAATAGAATGAAAATCATTTAATGTTTGATTATGTAGTTTTGACTCAGGTTGTGAAAGGCATGAGACGAAAGAACAATGTTGCAGAATATGTAAGTGGAAATGGTACTGAGTCTCTTGAATTTTTATACATCGTTTCAGATGGTGATATGAGTGAAAGGCTTGATTATGCTGGTAAAAATGCTTTAATGTTAGGAAGTTATTATATATTTGGTGCAAATCTCACTCTTCCTGTACCTGGAATGCCAGTATCTTACTTTAAAGGAACAGGAAGCAGCTTAAGCTTAAACAATCAAATAGTAATCAATACTGGTTCTCCTATGGTAAAAAATGTAATTTCATCAAGCATTGACGGCATTTACGGAACTGGCGATGAAATTTTAATTGAAATTATATATAACCAGCCAATATATGCCAATTTAACTGATGGTTATCCGAGGTTGGAACTAGAAACAGGAATTTTTGATCATCATGCAGATCTTTATTCGGTTCTTAACAGTTCACTTCTGTTTCAATACATTGTAAAACTTGGTGATTCGAGCTCTGACTTGGACTACAAATCAGTTGGCGCACTGGTTCTTAATGGAGCAAAAATATATCGTAATAGTTCCGTACCTACTACATTTGTGGATATCATGCTACCGGAACCTGGATTGGAACAGAGTTTAAGTGCGAATAAAAATCTAGTCGTAAGACCATGTGCATTGAATGCTCTTGGGGTAAGTACAACTGCACTGAATGGAACATACGGTGCTGGTGACACAATCATGATTGATGTTGAGTTTGGCTGGTGGATTGATAATTTGGTACCGGTCCAAATTGTTGGCACTGCATCTGATGTCGGGCTTGTAATCTCCGTTGGGTCAGTTCCTAGCATGACCATTTTCAATGCTAGAACAGGAACTTGTGAGGTGAGGTTGTCGTTTTTTATCCGAAATTTTGTGATCGACCACATATTATCGTTTTTATCTATCTTATTTTATATTCTCATTTGTACAGATAGAAATATTAACTGGTCACACTGTTGCTGAATCTGATATTGGGCGAAGATATGTTGCTGGCAGCAACTTATATGTTATCTTGAATATACTTCAAAATAATATTATTACGCTGAATTCGCCATGGCTTGGCATTGATGTACTTAATGGAATTCCTTATACGCAGGTTTTTTATGCGATACAATATTTGTATTATTTCTTTCAATTTATTATTTTTCTTCTTGAATAGCTAATTTCAGATGGAACAAGAATAGCTTACTATTTTGGTGGTAATCGAACATCAAATCTGTCTTTCAAATATTTAGTGCAGCCTAATGACTTTAGCATGGGCTTAGATTACTTCAATTCATCTGCGTTTATGATTCCTGCTAGCACTAATCTATATCGAGACTCAGCACTCAATTTCGAGGTGAATTTCTCCTTTAAAAAAATCACTTTCACAATATATATATATATATACATGCCTTCTTCATTCTCTTTCCAAATGGCACAACACTATATTTTGAATAATGTAGAAAATAATTTGAAATCGTAAAATATATAATTTGCCTGCATCAAATATGCTAAGCAAATGTTGTTTGTAAGTGTGGATTCTCTTTGCAGTCTTTGATAATAGAGTTGCCGCAAGTTGGTGAATGCGTGGCAGATAAAGGGTGTTCACTTTCTGCAAATCATGCTATAGTAATAGATACTGCACAACCTAAAATTATATTCGTCTCTACTACAAAGGTTTTCAAGTATAATGCCTATGGTATCAATGATGTTATTGACATAACTGTGCACTATGATAGAAATGTTTCTCTTGCTATGCCCATAACCAATAGTACTCTACCTAAACTTCGAATGAGTACTGGTAACTATGCATATTACTATAAAGGAAACACTACGACATCATTAACATTTCTATATCAAGTATATCATGGTGATATGAGCGCTGCATTAGAGGTATATAATAATCCTTCAAGCACTACTGACTATGCCTTGAATATGTGCAGTTCTGACTCTTGTACATACGTGCGACACTTCACTGAAATGCCAACCACTGATGCAGACAATACTTTTCCTGCTCCTATGAGTGCTGGAAGTCTAAGCTCCACGGTCACTCTGAAGATTGACACCTCAGTACCTGCTGTGCAATCCATAGCATTCGTTTCGCCGGTAAGTCAACATTTTTAAAAGATTTCATTGGTCAAAAATGTTTTGCAATTTTTACTATATATTGGCATGCCAACATGTAACATTATTTTCCAATTTGAATAACTGTTTCAAATTTCTATATATTAATGCTTCTCTATGCATTTAAAGGTTCCAGGAAACTATGGTGTTGGTGAGAATATAGAGATATTGGTTACATTTGATTTGCCGGTATTTGTATCTGGATACCCATATATTTTGCTCAATAACGGTGGTAGGGCTGTTTATTCTTCTGGTTCATCAACAAAGGAGCTCATTTTCCTGTATACAGTACTTGTTTCTGATTCGTATACCACTCCATATCTAGATCTCTTGCACGAACCAGAATCTGATCCTCCGTCAGCATCAATCATTGATAGCACCATTGACTTCATTGTTTCTGGCACAATGAGTTTACCTATTAATTCGGTTTTATCTGATTATGGCATTTCTATAACAACAGCTGCACCAATGATTTTAAATGTTGGCTGTAATCACATTGATAATGTTTTAGGAATTGGGGAAGAGCTTTTAATATATATTACTTTTGATACACCAGTGGTTGTTATTGGCCCACCGCCTATTTTGTCACTTGATGTTGGAGATACAGATGCTCCTGCTTACTATATTTCTCGAGGTACAAGCAGTTCTGTGCTCATTTTTTCATACATCGTTTTAGATTGGCATAGTACAAGTCATATAGATTATACAGATCAATATGCATTGACAATACCAGCAAATTCCAGCATAGTCCGTGAATCAACAGGTTCAAGTCAAGCAGCTATTCTTACGCTACCAACAAATGGACAATTTGAATCACTCGGAATGAACTGCGATGTATCTGTCAATACTACAGTTCCGACAATTTTATCTGTATTCACACGCTATTCAGAAGGTACATATGGTTTCGGTAGCACGGTGCAAACAATTGAAATAGTGTGGGATTCGGATAAAAATTTAACTGGCGGCTCATTTTCTCTTCGTTATGGACCATCAAAAGCTAGTGCATGCATATCGATCACAACAATATCAAATAAATTGATCTTGGAGGCAGGAATCGAAAGTATTAATTCATTAATTGATGTTGAAGTTTCATTAACAGATAGTATAATGGGTAACGCCATTCGCTTCCAGGTGAATGCTATAATATACCCGCATTGTAGCAACATTAGTGTCTTATTCTTTTGTCTTGCATTATATAGGTCAGTTTTGTGTCTCCTGTTAGTGGTATACATGAACTTTGGTGGGATGAGAGTGTTGTTTGTGACTCTTTTACGTGTAATGGCATTATTTGTTCTGATGCGAGCGTTGTAGTAAACCGTGATTTGCCTGAGGCTGAACAGCTGGGAGTGCTAGAGTTGTTGCTGCTTACTAGCCATGAAGTAATTGTATCAGGAACCCCACTTTTGTACCTAGAACTGGATAATGGGGCCAATGCCACTGCTGTTGGTCATCCAGGTTCTGTTCAGTATGTGGATGTCGGAATATATGCTTCTTCTCGAGTTCTCGATGGATACTTTCGAATTCTCTACAACTTCAGTGAAACGGAATGTATCCATATGCAATCTGCTGATTCTATGACCGGAGCATATGGTTTCAAGGCAAGACTTGAGGAATTCAACCATGCAGCTCTAATTGGGATTCTTGGAGTCAGTAAGGAGAATATTGGCAATGGAATTCGTTTTTCTATCACTTTTGCATCACCATTGGCCCTAGCTATTGGAGTACCAGCTTCTCCTACTACCTGTACCAATCCATTACCTTATGATGCAGTTGTGTCTCTATACTCACCTAATTTTATTTCCTTTGTCTACACTCCAAAATATTTGGATACTGCGCAGACACTTGTTGCTGCCTCTGGTTATGTAAATTTGAATGGTAGTACAATTATGCGCTCTTCTACATTCCCTTCTCAAAGTATCAACCACCAACTTCCGGAATCTCGTGATTTACGTGTATTCACTGGAATATCTATTGATTGTTCCATTGCACCCAAAGTTGTTTCTGTCATTGCAACCTGTTTGGGTGGAAGTTATGCAGCAGGTCAAAGAATATATTTTGCAGTTACTTTTGACTCACAAGTTATTGTCAATGGATCGCCCTTGTTGTATCTTAATTCTGGTCCTACAGGCACTACTGCCTTTGCCAATTTTTTTAAAAGCAATGGAGACAAAATATTATCGTTTCAACATATGATTCTTCAAAACCAAAGCACAAGTAGCCTTAAGCCTTATTCAGTTCAAGCTCTGACCAGTAATGGCGGATCTATTACCAGCGCAAACTTCTCTGCTTATGTCCATGCAAACATAACTTTACCCAAGATTTCTTCAATATACGGAACAAATAACGTTGCAATTGTTGTCAATACCACTGCCCCTCTGATCAATTCAGTAACATTTTCCAAAACTAGTAACAATACATATGGTGAAGGGGAGGAAATGTTATTTTTGGTACAGTTTAATGTGCCAGTAAGTATCTTTGGTAACCCATATCTAAAACTTAATTCAAATGGCTATGCAATTTGGACTAGAAGAGAACTTGTACAGGTAAGCTTCTGGTTCCCATAAAGTAAAGAAATTTCATTGCCTAAATTAGTTCTAATGGAAGGTTATTGATGTTATTGGCGATGGCGATGAGGACATTTTTGGAGCTCAAACTAATGTAACAAGTGGAGGGTTTCGAGTCATGTACAATGGAGAGCTAACTGATTGTGTAGAACAATTCAGTAATACAAGTTTGATGTATGAATTATCTATTCTTCCTTCATTGTCAACTGTGATAAGTGGTTCTCCAACTTTGAAGTCTGTTGGTGTGACTCAATATATGGGAGGTTATAGGTATATTTTGCTGTTTTGTTAATGATCAGTACTACGCTGCAATTTACTCGTCATATCATTTTTATGGATTATTGTATATATGACAAACTTAAATGTAGAATGTTAACTTCTTATCATGGTTTGTTATTATTCATTTTATATTTAGATTCACCATTGTATTTAGTGGTGGAGATGGAGTATTTGAACAGTACCCAGCTTCAATCGAGGTAAGCATCTCACTAATTTTTGGGTATGCATTTTTCTCTCCTACATTTATATACATATATGAATATGTATATTTAAACATTAAAGATACCTTGGAATTGGTATGATGGATGTGAGCCAATGTATCCAACACATGCAGTACCTCAAAGAGCCGATACAAATAATATGTCTCTCTTGTATACGGTTCAAAGCGGTGAGAGCACCAGTGGTAGTTCCCTTCGCCTTGTATCTGGTGCGTCACTGGTTATTTGCTGCGAAGCAACTAGCTATATTCGAAGCGCCTCTTCTTCACCAAGTACTGATGCTAGTCTTCAACTACCTTTGTATGAATTCAATTCTGTATATATTGACACTTCACCTCCTGTTGTACTATCAGTTTCTCCAACTACCAATGGTGTTTATGGTGTTGATCAGACTGTTCTTATTATGGTTACATTCAGCACTCCAGTGTATTTGATTTCTGGTTCTAATCCTATATTACTTCTTACACTCAAACAAAAACTACCACCTGCTAAAGCGCCAGATGACATATTTTCAGCTGTATTCACTCTTAATTACACAGATACGTATGCAGATAAGAATGGTACGGCTCTCGAAACTGAGCGTGATAACATAATCATGTTTGAGTACACTGTAAGGGCTGATGACTATAGCTATAATCTTGTCTATACAAACTCAAGTGCATTATCTGGGTCAATAAGACGCTTGTCTTCCCATCCAACTACTCTGGCAAACCTTACATTACCTGCACTGGGCTCTGTAGGCAGTCTAGCCTACAGTTCATTCGTTGTCATAATTGGAGCTTTCGAACAAACCAAGGTACAGAGTGTCTATGCCGTTCCATCGCAAAGTACATTTGTTTTAAGTGACAAATTTAACATTGTCGTTCAATTCACGCGACCTTTCCGAGTAATCAGTAAAGGATTATTTCAAATTCAGATTTATGTTGGCATGTCATATTTATTGAATGCAACGCTCTCTGAGCTTGATTCAGCTACTGATAAGCTAATATTCGAATATACTGTATTGCCCGGCCATACTTCACAAAAACTGGACTATACATCCTTCACTGCTCTGAAACTTATTGATGGTGCTGCTATAGTGGATGAGAGTTTTCGTTCTATTGATATTATATTGCCTTATAATGGTACTTCTACATCTCTAAGTGGGTCAAATGTTATTATTATGACTACTTACTATATTTTAAGTGTGGACAGTCTTACACCGGATGGAACGTATCATGTTGGTGAAAGCATTTATATTAGGTGAGAAAAACATGCCAGTAATTGAATAATGATATACGTTTCAAAATATTTATCATAGTCATGTATTTTTATAGGGTAAATTTCTCAAGTGCTGTTATGGTGATTGGCATTCCGCTTATGATGATGCAAATTGGTCCTGACCCTGACCATAGAGTACGTGCAACTTATATTTTTGGATCGGGTACATCTCAATTGATATTTGAATATATAGTTGAAGTAGGCGATCACAGCTTTAGACTTGGATATGATGGTCAGAATGCTATTAGTTTTCCAACAACTGTTGAATCAAAGGCTAGGATTGTTACTCTTGGGGATTTAAATACAGATGCTGATACATCAATGCCAGAAGCGTGGTCAGCAAACCAACTAGGTAGAAAATCTTCAATTAAGGTATAAAATAAATCCATGAGTTTGTAAATTGTTCAAGGCCACCATGCACAAAATAGCATCCAGTGATTTACTATAGAAGTGATTTAATTTTAAATTTTGACAAATACATAGATGCTACAACTCTAGACTGGTTCATATTTTCTACCTAATTATATAAATTAATTTCACTCTGTTTCCTTTTATTTATATATCAGTTATATTATCCATGAGATTGGTTAGTACTCTGTGCACCTTTAGATTCTTAGCAAAACATTTTCTTTCTTCAGATATATACTGAAACTCCAGTAATAACCGGGGTTACAACTGATAGTCCTGATGGCTCATATGGTATTGGAGAATCTATCATATTGAAAGTTAACTTCAACACGCGTGTTTGGGTAAAAAATTCAAAACTGCTACCCTATCTTCAAGTTATTGGAGATCGAGTCGCGACTTATTTTGGCGGAAATAATACATCTGTATTGAAATTTTTGTATGAGGTTCAAGCTGGAGATGATACAGATTTATTTGATTACCGTGATACCAGAACATCTATACATCAAAACTTCAGCTATGCATTGCAGAAACCTTCAGGAGCAGAAATTAAGGTATTCAAAACCTCACATGTAATTCCTATTCTTAAGGTATCTGAGTGTACAATGAGGTATTCTCACCTGGATATGATCACGGGTCATTACTGTGCATATTATAGTCTATTAATGAGCCACCTAATTGATTCGAATATAGCTATATTTAAATCACAGTAATTTTAACAATAGATTTCTGATCATGAAATATATTATGAACTTTTGTGAAAAAAGGGAACTTTGGAATTTGACAAAATCTTATTTTGCATTCCAGCAACCTTCAATCAATTTTATACTACCTGTTGTTTCATTTATTATTTATTTCGAAAAATAGGCTTATTCATCTAGACCAACAGTTGACGCTCTCTTGGTATTAGCTCGACCTGGTCAGTCTGGCAGTATTAGTGCAAGCAGAACAATAGTAATCAATACTTCGCGACCAAGTATTCATGCTGTCACAGTTAGTAGTTTGCAGTCTGTTTACTCAACAGATGATATTATAAACATAACAGTGCAGTTCACATATCCTGTTGTGTTTACTGGATTTGGTGTTTCACCTTCATTGCTACTGAATACTCAGCAACGACCTAGAATTGGTGGGGCACGAGGTGAAAATCGGGCAATATATGCAAGTGGAAATGGCACAGATGTATTACATTTACAGTATACAGTGCAGCCAGGAGACTATACACCCTTGCTGGTATAAAACCATTTGTATTATTGTATTGGTAATTATATTAATATATGATGGAAATTGTTGCCAAGAGCGTTTTTCTATTTCAATGGTAGTTTTTGGAATACAAGGAATAATAATTTTATCTGTTTTTTTTAATGTATATTCCTTTGCAGTTATTTGTTATTTGTTCTGTTTTAGCACAGCAATTGACTGCCTTTCTATATTTTGATGTTTGTAATTTGTCCTCTTGATCATTTTTAAATATGCCATTACTATCTTCAATTAAATATATAGTGTGACATTTATGTCGATTAAATTTTAGTTTTTAAAAATATATTTGAGCAGGATTATATTGGATCAAATTCTCTGAGTATATATCCATCGAAAATTGCAGCCATCCAATATTATGGAGGACGAGCTACACGAACTGCTAGTGTTCCTATACAAGATGCAGATTTACGACTAGCTGTTCCTGGGTCCCCTCTTACGACCACTGGCCCTTTTAGCATCGTTGGATCCGGTGTTGCTATTGCTATACAAACTAGATACGTGAAGGCAGTTAGTGTTTCCAGTTTTTCTCCTGATGGTACTTATCCGCAGGGAAGTATAATAACTATCAAGGTGCTTTTTACCACTGCTGTTGAGGTTTTGTCTTCGCAAAATATAGGTACTTATTTCTCTTTATTTCCGGCTATCATATTTTCTCTTTTGAAACATTGTTGACTATATAGTCATGCATGTATATTTAGAAATAGGTTTCCTTGTTGCTTTCACATTCTTGTGAAGAGTAACTGTTGTGTTTGAATTGCTGAACATCTTTTTCTTTGGTAAGTAATAACATTTTTTTTGCGCTACTCCACTTTTTTCATCAGAATTGATTACAAACTATTGCTTAGAATTGATCTTTCAATTAATGCAATTCATTAATTTTATATTAGACACAACTCCATTTAAAGCCGTGTGGCTAAATTTTGAATACATTGAATTAATTTTTTTCACGTTACATTATAAATTTTTAAACTAAAAATCTGATTTCTTATGCTTTACTGATTTTATGTGCATGATCTATCTCTTACCTGTGTAGCCTATACACCGGTATTGATGCTTGACATGGATGTAGGAGATGTTCCTGCAGTGTATACTACTGGTTCAGGTTCTAACACACTTACATTTGAATACATTGTTCGCCCTGGAGATAGTACTCCACACTTGGACTACTCTAGTTTTAGTAATGGTGTATCGCCGCTTCAAGTGTATAATAACAGCATTGTGGAGTATGGCACTGGAGAACCTGTGTATATTAATTCTCTTCCTCCTGCTGGATCCTCAGGAAGTCTAGGTACTGTTTCAAATATAGCAGTGTACGGCGATGCTCTGTTTGTCAGATATGTGTCTGCCAATGTACAAAGTGGAGTTTATGGTGCAGGCCAGAAAATTACAATAAATATATATTTTATAATGCCTCTTATTGTGGATCCGCCACTGACAGCAACATTGAAGATAAATGTTCGAAATGCAGCGGGATATTATATTACACTTTTGCAAAGCAGGTAAATTATATTTTATCTGCCCATATATAGCTTCAGTAGTTACCTTTTTCAAGTAATGTAGTTGTTTCCTCCATTTACACTTGTTTTTTGTATTTTTAGTGCTTTTGAAGATTATTTTGGGATTGAGTTCATTTACACGGTGAAGGATGGTGATTACTCTCCTGAAAACGAGACACTTGACTACTTTGCAGATGATTCTCTGTCTGGCACTGTAAGTCCTATAGTACAGATTCATTTGTTAATGTCATATATTTCATTTTATTTCAACTTTTATAGTTCAAAATTTCAACATCGCACTATTCGAGCACAGTACAAGCTACTTTGCCAAGTCCATTTACTGAAAGTAGCATTAGTGGAAGCAGTACAGTCATAATTGATACCACTCCACCATATGTTGTGAATGTATCGAGTTCGATGCCTAATGGGATGTATCCACTTAACTCAGTAATTGATATTTCGGTTTATTTTTCTGCCCCGGTCAGTTTTGACTCTGATACGAATGCTCTGTCATCAAAGTTGCTTCTGGATGTGTTTGAAAGTATTGGAGGTGCTGCCATTTATGCCTATGGCAACGGTACCAACCATTTAGTGTACCGATATACTGTTCTTCTAGAGCATGGAAGTAGTGACTTGGAGGTAACTGATAGCAATGCACTATTTGCATCAGGACTGAAACGACTCAGTACGACACCTACTACTTCTGCTAATATAATTGTTCCAATACCTGGCACTATCGGAAGCTTGGGAGTTAATAATGATATAATTATAAATCCAAACACTACAAAGGTCATTGCAGTCAGCACTTCAAGAGATGATGGCGCGTATGGTGTTGGTGAAGTCATTTCTATTGAAATATTATTTTCTACTGTAGTTATGGTATTGGCATCCAATGTGAGTTTTCCCTTTCATTGAATAAATTATGCATTGCATGCCTCTTCATATGAAATGTAGTTCAAGCAATATATAAAGATGAATAATAGACCATTCTTGGAAAAAAGTTTTGCATGTGCAAGAGAAAACTACCTCTTGTCTTTTCTAGAATATATTGAGTTACAGAAATATTTCTAGACTGTCATACATAGTGAATTCATTAAAATATTTTCAACAAAAATTAAACAATGAAATCATTGGAATATTTCTTTAATTTTTGGGGAATTCAAGTGCATGTGCTATTCATTGCATAAATTATATAAATGTTTTTTCTGGTCTTCTATAATTGTTTCTTCAGGACTCTCCCTATATAAAACTTAATTCTGGGGCGCATTCTATAGCAGAATATGTGAGTGGTAATGCTACAGATGTATTAACATTTGACTATGTAGTATTAGAGGGAGATAGTACGCCTTATCTGAACTACACTTCAGTAAATTCCTTAATTAGCAGTGAAAAGCTATTCTCAAGAACATATGATAATGGCCCGATTGTTCCTCTTGCTATGCAACTGCCCACTGCTGATGTACCGGAAAATTTTGGTTACAGCCATAGAATTGAAGTTGATACATCGATTCCAATTATATGTAACGTCACTAGTTCTACCCCTAATGGAGTTTATGGCGCTGGTGAGATTATATCCATGATTACTATATTTTCTACATCAGTAATAAGAGGATCTGGTAATGTGACATTATATTTGGATGTGGGAAATGAAAACGATCCGTTGCCCTGCTACTATTCGAGTGGCGATGGAACTACTGAGCTCATTTGGTTATGTACAATAAGGCTTGGCGATATATCCACTGATCTATCCTTAGATACAAGAAACGGTGAATTTGCTATCAGAGATGGAACAATATTGCGGTATTCTACAAATCCATCGCAGGTATGGTTTAAGAAATTGGGTTTTAATGTCATAGAATTACCTCACCATAATTTAAAATTACAGTGGTTTTAGTATTTTTTAAGTGCAATAGAGTATGAAAAATATTAAGTTCCTTCCCAGAATGATTTACTCAACATAAATAGTTTTGGGAAAATAAATCTTTCAGCGTATATTACAGTTTAAAGTTATTTTGAGAATTTAATCCTAATTTTGAATGCTTTGAGAATCTGCATGTTTTTCTTTCATTTTTCATAGAATGCATCACTTTCCGCACCTTCTGAGGGATTGAGTAATAGCTTAAGTGGAAGTAAGGATATTAAAATTGATACCAGCCAACCAAAAGTTTGGGCTGTTGCAAGTCGTCGCTCTGGCACAGTCACAGTTGGCCAAGTTGTTGATTTCCACGTGATTTTTGATGGTCCTGTAAAAGTATCTGGCTTTCCAACCCTTGCCTTTCCACTGGATGATGGTTCCATAAGGTAAATAACATGAAAAATTGGACTAAAAATAGTGGTCAAACGCATTCTATTCGGGTAGGTATGCAAAATATGATATGCAGTTTAGCTCTTACTTGGGGCCAGGAGAGAGTACTTTTATCAATAGCTACAATATGATTCCTTTTACTTACGTAGTACAAGCAGGAGACATGGTAAATAAATTTTATTGCCAAGAATCTATAGCATGTCAATTGAAGTCAAAAATATGAATCGTTCATTGGCAATATCTTTATGTGGCTTGAAATGGGAATATTTTACATAGTGTCATTCAAATTCATTAATATAGCAATTAGATTCATATAGCTTTTTACATTAAACTGTTATGTGATTCAGGATCATATTCCAGGTTTTTGCTTGCTATACTCACTATTTGATGGTAATTCTGTTTTGTTCATTATTAGGCTGAGCAACTTGGATACTATGATTCAGATTCATTAGAGTTAAATGGTGGAAGTATCAGACGTTATGGAGTGAACTCCATAACTGATGCAATACTTACACTACCCTCGCCTTCTGAAAAACTATTAAATGGAGAAAAAGTTCTTATTGATTCAGTATTTAAAGTTGAGGTATGATTTTCTCGCGCATATTTTTTATGTTCATTTTTGTTTACTTTGAGATTAATTATGACGTTTAGGTAATATTACATGGCCTTTATCATGAGTATTACTCTGATCTTGAAGTTTCCTTAAAACATGAGCATCGCTCAGCAACGTTAATAAATGGTACAGCCCAGAATCTTAGAATGGGTTTGTTCGAAACACCTTATGCACATACAGGTACCTATTTTTCATCATTAATTATATATATTTATTTGTAGAAGAGCTTCCTTTTATGTTAACCTGTATTCCAAACTCTTTTCGGGTTTACTTTATCTGCCCATATTTAACTTCATATTATTTTTAATATTGTACATAAGAATCGGATGATGAGATTGTGTCTAGTATACATATGCCTGACCCAACTGATCAAGGATATAATATGGTTATATCGGGGATTTGTGGGCCCAATTTAGCATTATCACCTGGAGTCAATACTCTGCAGAGCAGTACTGCTTTAAGCGGAGCAGCTAGCAAAGGAACGGACTCTATAATTGATGGGATATTCAGCAATGGTGGATCTACCCTTACAGAATTTGAGGACTCGCCTTGGTGGCAGGTTTATATACTGATGTTGCATTCTTTGTACAACTCATGTATTTGATTTTTGCTACCATGTGTTAGTTCTTGTAATGATGGCTATTTTCTTGTCTTATTTTGGTCACTGGGCTTGTTAAGGATGTTTACGTGATGCCCAATAGATTTTGCATTCTTGCAATTCCTTTTTTTGGAAGGATGAAATATTAAAAATAGTATCAAATATTTTATGCGCAGATTCAATTAGAAGGTGTCTTACCAATTGGTCATATACGTATACTTGGATCTATTCCTGATACTGGCTGCACAGAATTGCAGGTTACTTAAGCACAGTAATGCATATATATAAGTAATTTAAAAGGCCATATTTATTTTTTTATATTCCTTGCGTTTACTTAAAAAAATTTAAAACTTATTTTCTGCCACACTATTTGTATTTTCATACTTTAGTGCTAACTGCTTCCTAAAATTTTTATTTTTCTAAAACTTTTTAAAATTCAAATTCAAGTTCATCGAAATTCAAGGAACTGGGGATTTGGGCGGAAAGTTCTTGGTCACATTTGGCGATCAGTGGCATGGCAATATTACCTCCGATTATATCGATGTAGCTGCACCTTGTGCAATTATTGATGAGGATGGAATAACAAAAGGGACATCTGTAAGTTTATGCCTGAAACCACTTCATGAATTCTGTACGTTAAATGGGTTAATGCGTACAATCACATACATTTATTTTGTGCTCTCACTTGTGGCATTATGTATTGTTCTAATTTTGTTTTAACCTTATATATCTCCAGGTAGAGGCTAAACTTCAACAAGCAGTGATGTGGGCAGGTTTTAGTGAGTGGCTATCGATTACTGTACATAGATGTCATGTTGCACCATTAAGAAAATATCGCCGATCATTCACAATATCTATGAAATCTGCCTTTGGAGATATGAACCCGATCGTTGTCACTACCTCTGCAATTCTAAATGCAAAAAAGGTTAAGTGATTCAATTCACAAATAAAATTAAAATTTATAGTTCTGTGAATCATGTATAGTAAGATACATGTCCTACTGTTATTAAATAAAACTATCGAATTCATGTGTATAACTTAACAAGATTTGAATATCTTTTATAATTTAGAGCAGCTGTTCTACTTTGTGTACTATATACTTTTGCATTCTTTTATAGGCGACTGTGACCACAATTAGAGAAGGAACGATACCGGGACCAATTTATTATGATGGTGCTGTTAAAAATGTTTTATTGGAATATTCACCTAGTTGGTTGCTAGTGTTTGAAAGTGCTCTAAGTGTTCGTGATGACATGTCCCTTGATGAAGCAAAAAATAATTCTGTCTATAGTTACTGGATTGATGGTAGACAAAGTGCTCGTGAACTGAATATCGCAATTCCAAACGGAATATTTGGAGAAGTCATACGCATTCAATTAATGCATCCTGGTCAGGTAATGCCTCAATATCAGCATAAATATGTTCAGACAATGCTCTAAGATACCATCATTTTAAAAATTAGTAATCATTCTGAATGAATAATCTAAAATTTATATTTCTATTCCTTTTAGAAAGTCTGACTGTTATACTCAATATGTACAAAAAAATTTTTTTGTAGCTATCTTTAGCTGAAGTTGAAATTTACGCTATGCCATTTAAATATTTCAATGGTCATATTGGCAAAACAACTGAGAAGAATATATTTTCATATGAAACGCATCTACCTGAGGATAGCCCTTCCACCGTATTTGAGGGCACTTCATTTCATGGACAATGGATATTGCAAGTCAGTGACACATCGTCGAAGTCGCCTGATTGGTTACTTAGTAAGCATCAGCATTTGTTTCGACATGGAGATGGCGTATTTGGCGGGTGGTCAATAACATTGATTGATTACTTTGGTAATGCAAAGATATTTACAAGTGATGCATGGATATCCATTGAAACTATTCCTCATTATGGTTCACTGAAAGTATCTCTTGAACAAAACGCATTATCTGCAGCTGATGGGTATGCGACAAGTACTGATAATTGCTTGGGAAAACTCTATGGGTATGTTAAAAACTTACTAATGATATTAATAAAAACGCACATATATACTGATGCATATTTTTTTGTTTTGTTTTAAATGTTTGTGGTGCAAATGCTTGTAGCCTATAAAAGTTTATAGTCTTTCATAATAATAAATTTTAATTCCCTCATATTTTAATATGCGATTGTATTTTGCACGATACTTTGAAAAGAACCTTATTGCATTGGAATATTTCTGATGATAAGGCTGTTTTTTTTATAGGTGTGTCGTTTCCAGTTTTTTTGAACGCTTAAATTTCCCCCCTTCCTCTAGATCAGCAGTATGTGAACGCAATAGGATACGTAGACTAGATGGATCGTCAGCCATGAAAATTTATTACAAACCTCTAGTTGGTTATATTGGCCCTGATAGTTTTACGTATAGTGTTACAGTTGATGGTATAAAATCTCTCACAGCATCTCCAGTGATTCTTCATGTTAAGCAATGTAGACTCTATAGCAAAGGGACAAGACATATATTGTGTGTTTGCCATGAACCGCAAGATTATGTAGTGGCAAATGAGTGCTTTAATGCTGTCATACAAGTATGTATGCTTGGGAAGACGCACCAGCTACCTCATTCAGCAACTTCTAGACTGTGCCATTCATGTGCATCGCAAAATGTTGATACAGTTCCTTTGAGCTTTTTTGAATTTTCATCGGAATGCTTGCATGAACTTTTCAAATTTACTATGGAACTTGAGGGAAAGGGCTACTGCTCAGAATCGTACAATATTCCAATATGCCTCGCCGATATGGCCGGATCAGATATGAAAACCTCCATAAATATCGAATCATATACCCCGTATGAATTGGCAAAGATTGGCAGTTGGCAGTCTGACCTGATTCAAACTTTTCAATATAGATGATGTAAATATTTAATGGACCTGGTACTGTTTTTGTAGCAAATAGCAGAAAATTAAGCAGTTTTCTAATATTGATGATTATTTTCATTAGTCTCTTGTTCTTTATGTACTTGAATATTTTGCAGCACAGTTTGATATACTTTCCAGCAGTGCCATTTCCAGTGCTGAAATTTAATATTTTATTAGTATGTTATTCTTTCTCCCAAAGGAATTTAATTGACCAAAATGCTGAATATCCCATTATATGCAGCAAAAACATTAGCATTTTTTCAAGTAATAAAATAGGAAGCTGAGACCTGTTTAGAATTGCACCAATTCATCATCATATTTAAAAGATCTTAAAGCAAATTGCTAGCAATAGAGTAGCAACAAAATATATGTAAATTTTAAGTAAAAGAACAAAAAAGACTTAGCGCCTATTTTGATTGCTTAGGAAATACTTTATTTGGGAAGAACAGATAGTGAACTTAATTCCCACTAATGTGGATCAGCAGAGGCTACTGTTTTGATTTGAGCATCTTAGGCTCATTTAATTTATGATCATTGCATTTACTATAGCTGCTTTATGAAATCAGATTATTGGATACCATCAAGAATCATGATATCTCCTATAATGTTGTAATTTTCACTTTGCGATGAACCGATTCAACTGTGGCAAATCAATAGTGTAAAGCAAACTCTAAAAAAATCCCACTAAGATTTCCATAGGTGCTCTGCTTGTTAATTTCTAGTTCAAGATTTTAATCCTTGCGCATTTGTTGAACATTTTTTTATTGCCCATCATCATTGCCTATTTATATACTTTTACTTCATATTACTTCTATTTTTGCTTTGCTTAATTTTCTGTGCTTTGATTTTTTTATCTTCTTTGCTCTGTTGCAATCTTTGTATAGCGGTATTGTGGAGTACTTTTTGTAAATAGGTCTGCATTAAAATTATAACTCAATTACATCAAATTCAATTGGATATGGATTGAGAATGGGATGACCAGATTGTTGCTGAATTGATTGAGAATAATGCTCATAATCTGGATAGAGCTTAACCAGTGCAATACAAGGCTATAAACTCAAACTTCTTACATATATAAGATACATCCATCTGTCCAGGCAACATTAACAAAAAGAGAGGCTATGAAATTCTTTGCTAAGGAAGTTGAAAAATAGCAGATTGTCAAGAGAAACTTTATACCTGGAATAACATTGTCTGGTTTTTGGGTATCATTTAGAAATGTAATTTAAATTTTACAGTTGACATGAATAGAAGTGGAAAATAGGAATTGGAACTGATATTTGTAAACAAATGAAAATGGCAAAGCTTTCAAACAACTCATGTGCTGCAATGTTTTTTCCAAGGAATTTTTCATTTATTCCAAGTTACAGGATGGTTAAATCAACAATGTATATGTGCTGAATCTTTTACTACTGGTGTAATTATAGAGATGGGGTTAATTTAACTTGCTTGGACACCTTTAGTACTTTTTTACAAATAGTAAGTTAATGGTATGAAGAAGTTTTCTTATTTGCTAGTTGCCATAAAACTGAAATTATGAGGGATTTCATTGTGTATGGTTCAATTTAATGGCATGAAGAAATTTTCTTATTTGCTAGTTGCCATAAAATTGAAATTATGAAGGACTTCATTGCGTATGGTTAAATTTAATGGCATGAAGAAATTTTCATTCTTACTATGCATCCTAGAAGAGAAAATCTTTGGATTTACTTAGTTGAGTTTTGTTAGTTTAATCTAATTTGATCCAGGTAGCGGATTTGGTTGATATTATAAGGATCAGATTAAACCAGTTTTACCTTTAGATTAGTAAATTATAAAAAAGTTGAAATTGATTGGCTACAAATTAAGCAATATGCCTCAATGTAAACTTTTACACTGTGTGCATTGCTACCCATCTTGAGAGCCTTTCTTTACCATTGTTGTAACAAAACTAAGAAAAATATTAATAAATGCAATTTCTTCCCTGCAATTCTAGTTGATTCTTGTAAACTTTGTTCATTTGTATATTTAGTTCCTAAATCTCTGTTTTGCAACCTTTATAAAAACAACCTTGTTACTGATAAAAACTTGACAGGCTTTTTTAACCACATAAAAGATGCAATATTTCACAACATGCAAACTGGCCCATAAATAAATCTTCTTGTCATCAAAAACTAAAAAAAATATTATGAACTTTTTTGAAGATGCATATTGATTGAGTCTATTCACAAATACAAGATGGTCACTGAATTATATTGTGCATTAAAAATTATAGAATGCTTTCATGTGGATATCTTCTGTTGAATATGTTAACTTTTTTCCCATTTAATCCTAGTTGATTTGCTATGGAGTTATTGAATTCATTTAAAGTACAAATGTTTATAATATAAATGTTATTGAACAATTTCTTTGTGGATTATCTGCTTGAGGGTTTAGCCTTTTTTTAGAAGTTAAAATGTAGTATCAGCAACACATTCAACACTAAAAAATAATAACATGCTAACTTACTTTGAATTTGTTATAAAGGCTACTCTAGAGCCCAGATAAATGCATTTTACTGGAAGCAAATATTTTTAAGAAAAAAATGTAATTTTTCTAAAGTCAATCTAAAGCAAAAGTGCAAGAGGATGTACTAGGTTTTTGTAAAATTTAAATAATGGATAAATGGAACTCCTAGAGAGTGATCAATGAACCATGTATTGATAATGGTGAACAATTTTATCATCTCAAAATGTTTAATGTAAACTTTTACTGTGCTACCATTTAGAAAAGTAAAATTGGCAGCATTTAAAAATTTTTAATGTGGTATGAAATTCTTTCTTCTCAGGATTCCAATGATAACTGAGAAAACTACAACTTAAATTTTTTGAATTTGAATTTACAACAACTGATACTGAGTGAAATTGACAATTCTCAGATATGTATGGATAAAAGAGACAATTAAGTAAACACCCATTTCATTACCATGCTGTATTTGAATTTAATTTGCAGCTGAAAAATAGTTTGACTATGTTCCACAAACTTTTACACAGAGCATGATAAGTTGGAAGACAGATTACAATTATGTTTCAGAAAACTTTAGTCTTCTTATTTGAATTTGATGCACATGTAAGCAAGAACACAGCGGCTGTACCCACCAATGTCATTTTAATTGACTCATAGATAGGTATATTTGCTACTTTAAGCGAGTACAGTTACACATGTTCTTGCTGGTTATCCTATAGTTACATGTACAGTTTAAGTTACTAAGTAGAACACTCTATGGTAGATCACTCTATGGTAGATCACAGTTCATTCAGTATAATCAAAAGTTTGGGTCAAAGAGGTTTTGATTGACTACTAACTTTTTTTACAATATGCAGAGTTAAAAAAGTGCCAATCAGTTTTAAGTATGTTTTATGTAAATAGATCAAGAGCAACAATTTTTTTATTCATCTTATATTTTTTGATAATCAGAAATAGAAGCCAGCCTAGATTTTGAGGATTATATAATCTCCATCTTGCTTCTAAACATATCAAAGAATTCAATTATCTGAACATATTGACTACAATACTTATTTACCATTTTGAGGTATGATTTCTATGTTAAACAAGTAAATCAGTTTCTCTTCTTTAGTTTCATCAAACTTATATTGAAAATCTTCAGACTCCACTTTTTTTACTAAAATCTCATTTTCCAAACTACCACTAACTGTTGTGCATGTTTGCATACCTTTAATGAGTACAACATTATTAATCTTGTCTTTATGCACTAAAATAACCAAATTATTCATGCTCTCATTGAATTGATATCCATTGCCATAAGCAGCTCCACTAAAACTTCAACTTCAGTATAATAAAAGTAGTAAAAAACTACCCCTTCTTCAGCTTCATTCTATACCTTTGTATTTATTTTATAATATGGGCTACTGTCAACAACAATATTTACTTTTTAGTGCTTAGATTACTTGTCTCATTGTCAAGTCTATCAACCATGAAGCTTGCCAGCTTTTTCTGATAGATGTTTTAGAATATCTTAGTGGTGCTAGCATCTCATGGTTGAGTGCCAGCAGCTGTGTTAGCTGAAAAGAACATTAATTAAAAGTTAATGTATCTAATATAATAATGTAGTTGTCACATTATACCGCAATATTCGATATCTCTCTTTATATACAAAAAGTTCATCTAACATTCGAATGTTTCTTTCAATATTTCCATATTTTAAACTGTATACTTTTCAGATTATCCACTAGTTTCCAAATAATTTTTACAAGCTTATGATACCAATATCTCTGCCAAATATTTACAATTTTAGCTCCAACATCTGGGATTATATCTCCATAGGTAATTTGGTTATGGCGCATGCTCGATATTTATCCTGAAAAAACATTACTATAAAAATCTCTCACTCTTCTCCTTACATTCAGCTGTTTAACATTGTTACTTTGCAAAGTAATGCTGTTGTGGAGAAGCATCCTTCTCATAACTGTTGGCTTAGTTTATGTATATTATATCATTACTTTTCTGTTTTGTTATTGCCATAATTATTTTGCTTGCTGTTGCACATTATTTCTTTATACTTCCTTTTACAGGTTATGAGCCTGCAGCTAATGCAATTAATTCTTGTCTTACAGAATATGCCTTCAATGCTTACTGTGCTCTTGTTTGTGTTCTCTCTCTTTTGCATTCTTTACTGTTTTGCAACCTCTTGCATTCTATATATTTTTGCACTCTTTCATATTCTCTTTATACTGCACTTTCTTTCTAACCTACATTCCTTACCATGGCTTCAACTTGTGCCTTCCACCAGGGTCTTACTTCTTGCACTTATTGCCTCTCAGCTTGAAAAACTTCTTTTTTCCGTATTGTGAAATACAGTTTTTTCAATTTGATTCATTAGGAAGAACTAAACTTAATTCTAGTTACATTATCTATTAACCTGATCCACTTTGTGTATTGAAATTCAACAATGACTGGCTTGTTATTCAAATCAAAATTGTGTGTGGTGCATAAGTATTTCAATTGTTGGCAATTATATCTTATTTCACTGATTTTAATGTTTCTTTTATGCTTTTCCCTCCTACGCAACTTCTTGTTTTTACCTACTGCACATTGTTCCCTGTGCATCATAAGCTTTTTTTGGAAATATCTCAAATTTTCAGTGTTTGTTTTCTATCAAGATACTCACTGGTCCTACTATCTTATAAGTTGTCGCAGCATAGCTGCTCAAATACATTTGCCTATGCTCACCTATGTTTGCCTATGTTTGTCCATGTTTCAATTATATTTTGCCTATACTTCTTCCTACCTTTTACATTGTTTACCACATTGTATCTATTTTCCCAACTATGTTCTTATACCAATTTTTTATATCAACACCTTTTTATAATTCTCTAATGAGTTCACTTGTTCCACATCCTAATATAATACCATGTATCATATTTCTTATGGATCTGTGAAAAATTCTCCATTTATTTTCTTTTGCGCATGTTCTGTTATTATACCTCTAACAATGCTCAGATTCACAAACCCTGCTTTAGTGTCTGTTGAGGTACTTCAAACTTTGTATTTAACTAATTATATATTATTCAAGAGTTGTCATCAGTCCTATAACTCTGCTTTGTTTGGCCTATCCATTAATTACTTTACTATACTTTTGCCAAAATTAAATTCAAGGGACACTTTAATTAATAGTAGAATAGTCAAGCCTACTAATGAAAAACTATGAGTTTACTTGTGAACTAAAAAATTCAGCAAGATTCACCAAAGAGCTAGTTTTAAAGACTCTTCAAGAGGGTATACCGCAGGTGCTACCAGGAACATGTTTACTAGTACAGTCTTATACATTTTTCACTCTTCTCAAGTTTAATAACCTATTGTACTTTGTTGCATCTCTTTTGCTTTGCTGCTTGTGTGTCCTGTGCTATACACTAGACTTTACCCCTTCTACTGAACCTCATCATTTACATAAAGGTACAAACTAGTATATTATATTATTATATCTTTTTTCCATTCCAACATTGTTAAAACTTGGTATTGATCTATTTGTGTAATTACTTAATGTAGGGTCATTAAAGCGTTTACTCTTATCTCATCTACTTTAGTGCTTAAAACTGCAAGAAACCCTTAGTCTTTCTTATGCAAAGCTGTCCATACTAAGTTGTAAAGTACCCCGGTGTATTCATTTTCATTTTCTTGTTAAGTCTACTGTGGTAAACTTACTTTCTGCTCCAGTAACTTGATTTGATCACCAGCAACCTAAAAATGCAAAAATCTTCTAGTGGTATAGAAGCCACCCCTGCTTCCTAAAGTAGCAGAAGTGTACTAACAAGTTGGAACCCTAGTAGCAAAAAACTAAAAGTTAGAAGGTAGGCAAAAAACTTAGCCAATCTCCACAAGCTGGAAGTGCATTCCACCTTAGTAATTCTGGGACATTGACTTAAGTGTATTGCAGGTGTAGTATCAATCTGTGGGCATGTAAATTGTTGTTGAGACATCGTTTAGCTGATGGTACTTTGCCATGTAAACTCAATCCCATTATATAAGTCTAATCTACCTGAGGGATTCATGACAGAAAATCACATCCTCATGATTGTATCCTAAGCTTACATGCAAAACTCTGGTTTAGTGGTGAAAGTACCTACTTATTTGATATAACCTAGCAGCAACAGCTGAAGAACTTTTGAAGAACCTCTTTGTCCCAGCATTCCTCTTCCAGAATTTTTTCACCTGGACTACTGGAAGAGAATCTAAACTGCAACTTTACTTCTTCACTTTGCCACCTGCAATCACTTCCAAAAATCTTTTTACATCACTTCATCTAAACAAAGTAATTCAGAGTATCAAAAGTAATGAAGCTATCAGCCTATTACTTCAGCATCATTTACTTGCAACCATGTGCAATTCTATGGCTACACGCATCACATTACTCATTAAAAAACTACACTGTGATTGATTCAAACTAAACAGTTTTGTACGTACAGATTTTGATTATTGCATTCAAAGATCACACGTTTCTCAACTCAATATTAGCACTGACAAGAGATTGTTTCTACTAAAGCAACACATAACCAACATAGTAAGTGGATTATCAAATGCCATTTAAAAAGTTATTTGATTACCTCAACCTTCAGTTCATTCATGGTCTTTAACTCTGCTAATTTTAAGTCTCTAAGATCCAATGTACCATGTGAAAGTGATATAGCTTTACAGCAGTCTTTTAGAAAACAAGTCTGTCACAAGCTTTTTGCATTTAAATTTGGAAGTTCCCTGGTAAGTTCTAAGACTGAATACTTTTTATGATCTACTTTTTGTGTATATCATGGCACATGGAATGGATCAAAACCTTCTCACTAATTCAGAAGAATACATCATTGATCTCAATGATAGCAGTGAACTCTTAATTTATTTTTATGACTGCACTTCAGAACATTGAAGTTGCTTAACATTTCATAGAATTCTAACAAGTTAAAAAAGGCATATATTCCTATCTATTACTTAACTTTGAAAAATGTGGGATAGTCCACACACCACTTTTTCCAGAGATTTACTAATATAACTCTTACTTCCACCGATAATCTCCTCTAATTTCATCAGAAACATGAAGAATACTTTGTAATACAAACAGACATTTAAACATAAATCATACAGTATATATTACTGTGTTGCTAGAAGTGAACTCTAGCAACGCAAGACAGATAATTATTCAATCATATGATGGACCAGTAGTAATTGCGCTGTGGCACTATTCCATTGGCTAAAGTGAGAACATGATGTCAGCAGTCAGAATTCTTAAACTGAGAACAGAAACAATGACGCAGCTAACATAGTTATAGGATTAACCATTAACCGGTTAATTCCTAACATGTTTGCATTCAACTCTCTCATGTTAGTCAATATTTCACTTATCAAGTGTTAGTTGCAGAGTTAACCTTAGCATTACTTAAAAATTATGATTCTGTCAAAGCTTAACTTTTAGAAAATAAAACCAATGATATGGACACTCATATATGCCTAGTCATGGGTCATTACAAAATTTTTTAGGCAAAAGTAAATCAAAAATGGTTAAAAACAAAACTAATTTTACATGACAGTCATTTACACAGTCCACTGAGCAGCTTTCTCAATCCAAATTGAAGCATGATTCTCCAAAGAAAGATACTGGTTTTCAAAGATCATGTCAAAAATAGCACAAGTTTTGTAGTCATTCTACTGAGGAATGCTGAAACAATCCAAAGTGCAGTCAACCTTTCACAGGCATGCGCAGATCCTCTACAGATTTTACATTACTTTTCCATCCTTGCAAAACCAAACAGTTTAACTAGAAACAAAAGTTCAATCATCTTATTGTCAGGATACTTGCCAGTCCTACTATCTCTTTTAACTATTATAGCATGACAGTTAGGACTACAATAATGCCTTAGATCCGCATGTTCAGAATATTCTATACTTTATGTTCTGTTTTATATATTCTGATGACTCTCCACCAAAGCAGCCAATGGGATATTGTTCTATTCTTATTTTTGTAACTCTTCATGAAAACAGCCATTGGGGATTTTGTTCCATTCTTACTTTGATGACCTTTCATATATTAGTCAATGGGAAATTATTCTGATGACTCTTCACTGACCAGCCAATGGGAATTTGTTCTTATTGTAGATGACTCTCCACAAATCAGCAAATGGGAATGAGGCTAGTCATCAAGTTCAAGCTGGTCATCAATTACTCTTTTATATACTTCATCTTCCTGTTTTCTTGTTATTAGTGGAAACACAAGCATATACACATAAGTCAATACACTTGCATTTCACTATTTCTCTTGTTCCCTCTATTGCTGTTATCCATCTTCCTTGTTCCGATCTTGTTTCTTTGATCCTTTTCCCTTTTTTTACAAGTCTTGACAATGACCGCTCAAATATGTTAGTCTATGTTTGCCAATGTTTGCCTATTTTTCAGATATATTTTACCCATACCTTTTCTCACCTTTTTTCCCCTTTTACCACATTGTGCCCATTGTCCCAATTGCACCTTAATACCAAATCCTTATGGCAACATCTTTGTTATAATCCTTAGTGATGGATTCCTTTGTTCTATGCCTTTACAATTTGCCATGTGTCATCTTTCTTATTGGTAATTGGAAATCTGTAACTATATTCCAAATAGTCATGTACCTAGCTCAATCTACAAAAGACTGATCCTATTATTATAACGTTCTCCCAAAACTCTTCTTTACCATTTTTAATTTTACTTCAAACTCCATTTTACTGGTTGGATATTATTGCAGAGTCATCATTAAGACTACATTTCAGCTTGATTCAGCTCCGTTATCAGTTACTCCGCTTTACTCCACTTTATTTCCACTAAAGATAATTTTCAAGGATTACTTAAATAATTCTAGAATAGTCATAAGCCTATTTATGGAAATTATTGCATTTACTTATGGAGTAAAAGATACAGCAAGATTTACCGGAGAGCCAGTTTTAAGTGCAGTTCAAGAGGGTACATTGCAGGAGCTAGTGGGAACATGTTTATTTGTTCAGTCTTGTCTTTTTTGTTCACTTTCAAAGTTTGATAAAACTTTTATGATTTTATTAAATCTTGATTTTGTTTCACTGTTTGTTTGCCCTCTGTCATGTATTAGACTTCACCCCCTTGACTGAGCTACATCATGCATACAAAGGTATAACAAGTATACCATATTACTATATCTTTCCTCTTTCATCCCAACACCTATGCTCTGGTATTTCCATTCATTTCATTTTTCCTGAATAGAAATTTGCCAAGAGACATCTCAAAATTGAGTACCTATCCAAGGAAATCTCATAAGTTATCCTTGCAGGTAGATCCACTCATACATTCACTGGTACAGTTAATTGCAGTTTCAAAATATTGGATAATGACAGAAATACATTTGTCATCAATCTCATTACTTCATTAGTTTTTTTCCAAATTTGAAGACTATCTACTCTCTATGGTACGGTTCTGTAGCAATGGTATACATGTCAACATGGAATTTTTATTTTATCTCAAAAATGACCTTAAAGTTCTCTTACGCCAGGAGAACAATTTACCTAAAATGGCTGCCAATACACACTCAACCAAATTATCTACACACTCAGTTAAAACCTCTCAAATTAATGCAGCTGCATGGCACAGATGTTTTGGACATCCAAGTTTCTTCTACATGCACAAACTAAGCAATGATCCTCTTTCCAAGTTTAAGTTCACAGACACTTTACTGCAAGGCTGCCCTGTTTCCAAACTTTGCTAGGACGAATGTCTACCTCACTCTAAAAAAGGTATCCCAATCAAATTCTATTATCAAATGAGTACGTATTGACCTAATAGGAGAAATTCCATGATCTTGTAATAAATAATCCTATACTGTAGTTATAACTGATGATTTTTCATGCTTTTGTTAGATTTTCTTGCTCAAAATAGAAGACTAAGTCTTTGACTCTATTAAAGACTTATTGAATATTTTTCAACTCTTCAGTGAAAAGGTTAAAAATATACATACAGGCAATGCTGGTGAACTTATTTATGATAAGATATGACATTATATTGAACTTGATAAAATACATTTCAAGCTTTCCATACAATTCATATCTACAGAATACTACCACTGAAAGAACATTTGGATAACTGAGCAACTTTGTTTGAACACTATTCAAGAAATCAAATTCTCCTACAACATTGTGGTCTGAGGCATTTGACCATGCTGCACATTTTTTCAAATAAATTCCAACATCCGTTAATGAGTTCAAAATGCTGTATGAAGCCTTTTTATGGCAAAAAACCTTATAATAAGTTTCTTCAAACCTTTGGTACAAAAGTATACGTACTTTGTGAAAAGTTTGCTAGTAATCATAAATTTGGTCCCACCAATTTTGACAGTTATACATCAGATATTTTAAAAATAGTTCTTATGATACCTAAGATACATATACAGTCCAAAGACAACATGGGTTACACTCAACCATAATTTTAGTTTTTCAACTGATTCCAAATCAGAAAAACTAACTTTCAACCCTGGCAACTGAAAACTACCATCAAATAAAAAAACACCCTAAGAGCTTACTTTTGTCATCGGATATCAAAGGTAATGAAGATTTGTCCACCCAAAAACAATTATTTGATTACTACACATAGCAAGAGAAAGAGTAAAACACAGTCACTTCATAGTCCCGGTAAACTTTAAGCATATCTCACCACTGATGAATTTTTTCAAACTATTGATATGCTAGAGTTGAATTACTGTCAGACAACTGACCTAAGAATTTGCTTGCTGCCAACCAACAAGATAAAGTACAGAACTTAGAAAGTATGTCAGCTCCAGATTTAACCAGTCTTTCCCAAGGACAAGGTAAGTTGCTTCTACATAACAATATAGATTGTTGCTGCAACCCAAATGTCATGTAGCACAGCTAAAGGTTGGCTCAAGATAATGGGTTTTAAGCCTGTCAGACTAAATTTACCAGGTACTTCCAAATAGCCTGGACTAGTAAAAAAATAGAATGTACTCACAGTCAAGTTGAGAAACTTTATGAGTGGCATATAAGGACCTTTGCATCATGTTCAAGGGACTATTTCAAGTCTTGACCAAGAGTGACAAGCAACAAAGTGACACCTACCACTAAAAAGAGCAGAAGAAGGAGAGTGAGAGAACTTGAAAGGTAAAGTGATATCCTGAAAATGCACAAAAAGTAGGCTATATTGGAAAAAGGTAAGGATATAAGTGAGTGAGAAGTATCAAATAAGCACAATGATAAATGGAAACAAACAAAAGAAATAGCATTATAAGCTGCAGCTTATAACTTGTAAGAACATCATACAAACAAACAAAGCAATGACAAATAACGTTAGGAATTAACTTCCTAAAGTACTAATTCCGTTTATAGCTGCAGTACAATTCGGAAAGATTTGTGCAACTATACGATTCAAGAGGATTTGTACAATTCTGATTTGAGGAAAGTCACATTGGTAGAGTCTAAGGAGAGTCACATAAGTAGAAGTTCAAGGAGAGTCATACATTTTGAATAATCAGCTTGCATGTATTTTGTTGTGTTGATAGAATGTTCTCACTTCTATCAACGCAAATTACTAAATGCAACATATCTATGCTAATTCTTGTCTGTTTCTTTTTGTGTTTCAACTATTACGTTCCTAGTAAAATATTATAAAGAAATGCGTATGCGTATATATATATATAATATATTATCAAAGAATGTAAGCTGCAGAAGCGGCAATACCTTCAAGTAATGTAGATGTGCTGCTTCAGCAATACTCACCAAAGTAGGCGTGTGGTTGTAGAAACAAAAAAGAGTGAATTGAGATTAGTGCTATTTGAATTTTGTGAAACAGAGCCAGTTTAGCTAGACAAAGAATAAAGAAAATATGTTGGAAATGTCAGAGTATTGTATGGATGCAAGTTAGATCATTTTGCACAGTAAGGTATAGAATAAATTCCTACATAAATATTTTGACAGGTTTCTGGTAGGCAAATTTGTGAATCCTTTTTAGTCTTTCTTTCTGTAAAGTCAACTACTTTACTTTTAGGTACTGCTCAAATTGCAATAGTGCCCAAATTAGAGCTTACATCTCTTATTTTGTGCTTGACCTTAACTTACTGCAACAAAACATTTTTGTACTGCTTCCATTGACACATATTTTGTTCTGTTCTAGTATTAGAGTTGTTATCATATCAACAAGAAGTGCAACAGTATGTAGATCCATGTTTTTCGAGTAATTAATATAAGCAAAATGTAGTTGTTGCATTTCAAGCACTTTTTTAACTTTTTAAAAGCTGTAACTACTTTTTGATTTTAAACAATATTGTTTGACTTCACAGCAAACGTAGTAAAGTGTTTAAGTCAAAACATTGGCATAGATAAGAACAAAGCAAGACAAAGATTAAAGTAGTATGTAATAGCTTTATTAAGAAATAGACGTTCTTTTCTAAATCTACTTGTGTGGTTAAAAGTAATGCTTTTCATGACATTTACCATAATTTCTTGTTGATATTTGTTTGATTCAGTCCAATAATCATTTTAGTTGTGGCCTCAAATATAGTAATCCTAGGATATTTCATTTTTGTTCTTGTACTTGGGTCTGTAAGCTGATAACATATGTAAAATTTGAAGTATGCCATGAAACATTTTGAAAAATTTAATGTATTTGAAACTTTCTCATTACTTTTAGCTGGAATATAATATTGTTAATCTTCTTTGGTGTTGGTACATAACCTTGATGCTAACCTTACATCATATTTATATACGTAAGCTTTTGATGAAGACATATTTACTGGATATCAAAGGCATGCTGTATTTCTTACAGTGCTCAAGTATTTCAATACTGGCTTTAAAAAAATCTTCAAAGCTATCTATTACAACAACTTCATTTTGCATGTTCACTTGCAGTAAGTCCTGAAATGACTTAATGATAATTTGTTGCAATTGAGCTGTCATAGTCTCATCCCAAAACAAGCATGAAAAAAGTGATACTCTCTTTAGTTTCCACAAAAATACATTTTTATATTTATCATCTTTATTAATCTGTCACTCTTTGTAACTATCAGCCTGATTCAACTTAAAAAAACTATTTTTGATGATATTTGGAAAGAGTTTCAAAAATCTGAGCAATAGGGTACTTACAAGAACAAATATCCTTATTTATTTGCTGAAGGTTGATTCTGTGAAATAGAAGAAAAAACAATGCACAAACAAACAAGACAATAACAACCAAGAAAATTAGTATAGCAATAATGTATTAAATGTGTGCGGAAAGGAAGCTTCTCTGATACTGACAACAATACTCTGCACAGTAGCAGGGTAATTGTAGAGAAAGAAGTGAAGAGTGAGAGATGTTTTCAATTAGTAAATGTCAAGCACAGATTGGCCAGATATTTAATTATGGGGTCACTCCGTCAAGTGTTTGTCAGAGATGTCGGTTTGGAAAACACCGAGAAAATACTTTATGGAATAATGAAAGACGGTGTAGACGTTAATGACGTGGATATTGTTGGAAGGATCTTTTTTGTATGTAGGATTATAGATAAGGAGTGTACTCCTATATTGTGACAGATTCATGACCTAGCGCCAGATATAAACCCTCATTAATCTTTCTTTTTAATACCAAGATTGAAAAACTCAAGATATTAAACAGTTCTTACTCATTAAATAAGCTGTTTTTGAGTCATGAGCTTACTGTTAACTTAACTTCTTTCTGTATCTGAACTGGAGCAGGATATTGAGATAAAAATAAGTGATACACTACCTGTATAAATTTGTAGCAGCACCAGGGAAGGAGCAGCATGCATCTTCTGGGTTTTTCTCCTTTTTCTATGATAAACCCTTGCATTAATTATTCTTGTTCTACATCATGTACAAGAATTATTTCTCAAGTTTTTACTCTTTACAAGAATTCCAACAAGCTTTTAACACAGTAAAGCATATTAATCTTGTTCAATAGTCATGTCTACAAAGACAAGCTTGACAACTTTAAATTTTGTATCAATTATAAATTTATCATCAGAACATGATTGCTGTGTGTTATCTATGCCTTAAGTACATTGTCCATTGAAGTTTCAATTCAATATCCCATGCACAGTTACCAACAGAATGATTTTATTTTCTGTACAAAGTCTATCTGATATTGTTTATATAGATAAAACAATGTCAACCTCAGCATAATTTTTAAAATTTCTAAGAGTACATGGAGTAATGAAAGTCATTTGGATGTTCATCATTTTCAATGATTTGCAAATTTTAACTTTTTCCTTTTCTTGCTCACTGCCACCATTTAAGTCTTCCTCATTTTTAAAATTGACAAAAAACATCTTTATCCTAACATGATTTTTCAATTCTTTTGCCTTTCATTAGAATACATTGCACTGGATAAGTTTGAACTCTAAAAGTGCTAAAATATTTTTCTGTGGAATGACTAGTTTTACTACATTTTATATTTTTTTAAATGGATATAGCACTGGATTAAAACATGCCAAGTTTTGCCACACATATTGCAGTTAGGTCAATTATATTTGTTTGCATTGAGTTTTGATTCTTAAGACAATGTTTCTGCAATTCCATTCTATATGTAAGTCAGGAACTTTAGATATATTACATTACTACCCAGTTAAGTGGTATATACTTAGAATATCACATTATTAAGACTTGCAAGAAAAAAAGGTTAAGAAACAAGAGAGAATTGAACAAGGAAAGGTTAGAAGACTAGAAATATGGATAAGCAGCATAAAAAGGAACAATGAAAAGAAATGGAAAACAAGTCTATAAACTCTTGTGCAATGTGTGCATTTAGTGTGATTGTGTTTTCACTAATGAGTGAAAATATAAATATGAAGTATTTAAAAGAATAACTTATGAGTAGCTTGAATTTGATGACTAGACACATTTCCTATTGGCTGATTTGTGGAGAGCCATCAACATATAAATAGAACAAATTTCCCATTAGCTAATTTTTTTAGAATCATATAAAAATATGGAACAGAACATACTATATAGAACATTCTAGAACATACAAACCTAAGGTATAGTTGTAGTCCTAACAATTGTTTACAAATTCAAATATCTGTACTCACTTGTATCAAAAAGAATACTGCCATAGTACATTTTTCAATAATTCCTTCTTGCACTTTTTGATGTCACGTCAATCCGTAAAATGTAATTTGTATTTTTTTGTAAGTTGAACAGTTTTTATTGATTAAACACTTCTGTATTTGCATCTAGCTATAATTCAAGAAATAGCTTTGTAAGTCTTTATTATCTAGAAACTCACTTCCACATTTTTTCATCATGGCAATATCAGACATTTCATACGGTAATATTTGCAGCTACATTTTTCAGGAAACCTTTTAGCTACCAGTGCTGCCTTATACTTGAGAGAAATAATGTAAGATCTTTAATATAATTCAGACCTTTTTTCAAGACCAGATATGATTAGTCTACATAGGATTACAACTGATGCTAAAATTACTTGGAATGATACTGCACATCCATACTATTTCTTTACTTGGTATATGGGATCAGATTTACATGAAACATTGCCAGTGGTTTAGTACTTTGAGTGTTTAAAGAGATTTTACAGTCTTTAGTATCCTTGTTCTCATCATCACAAAGTTCTTGATCATAATTATTTTAGTCTAAGCTAATTCTATTTTCTAGCATTTTTACTATATCTATCATGAATTTGATTTTTCTTGATTGATCTATGATTACTTTTGGCTTGATGTTGTGTTGTTTAATATTTTTAGATTTTAATCTTTTCTACGTCTAACAAGTACTCTTTTTGTTATTTCCTACCTTGTCCTCTTTTATGTTACAACCTGAAGATACATTTTTGCTCTCCATATTTTTATCAGTTATACTTCTCTGCTTCTAGTTTTTGCTTTGATTTAAGTTTCATGCTTTTGTGTGTTGTCATCCATGTTTTTAAGGGTTATTGTTTTTTGCAAGTTCAAAAAGATTTTCTTGTAGATTCAAAAATGTTTGAAAAAACTCATGACAAGTATAAGAAAGCCATTACTATACAGTAAGTAATGTCAGGTAACACAAAGAGAAGAAAATACTAGGATTACTTTCTGCAAGTATATTTGAAAAAATTGACAAAAATTAAAACTATGAGGTTAAAGTAAGAACAAAATTTAAATTCAACATAAGCAACTCATACAAATGTTGATTGAAAAATAAAACATCATCCACACATGGTGCAATTTCAAATTATTTGTTGTTCTGCACAAACTATGAAGTAATCATGATCTGAAGATAGCATTTTTATGAAATTAAACAAATAAACATATTAACCTAACTCAGCAAGCCTATTTTGCACCCAGATTCTTCAAAATTTTCCATCCTCTTAAATTTATTGCTCAATTTTCACTTACTTGGGTTTACAGAAGCAACGGCAATCTTAAATCTTGTGAAAATACAGAATATCTTCCTAAGTAGCATTTCACATTGAGTTACTGCAATGCAAAAATGAAGAGGTTCCATTTATGTACAGATGAAGCTTCCTCATCTTCCCATAATTAAACGTGTAAAACTGGATATTTTTCATTTTCTGATATGCATATAAAACTTTTGCAAATAAGTTAAAATTAAGGACTTCAATTTTTCTTTCTGAAACTGGTAGTAAAAGAAGTAAGTACTAACTTTTCATGCTGAGTAATTCAAGATAAAACGATTGTTCACTATTTTAATTCATGGTTTACAGTTTATTATTTAAAAGTTTTCATTAATATTACCCATATCAATAAAATGCCACCTGTATATAAGAATAGAAGAATAATTTAAGAAGTAGAATTTTGAACCAGTATACTCAAAGTTGATCTTTTATTGAAGAAGGTTTCCAGCACACTCAGTTATTCTCTCTAAATCTTTTCTTGATTTTCTCTAAATTTACACAGCAGCAACAAGCATGGTACAATAGGATGAACATGATCAGAAAAGAATGTGTGAAATTACACAGAAGCTTACTCAACAAGGTAGAAGTACTAGAGATACTGCTGAAGTCTAGGAAGTCAGTAAGCACATTGTGCATTACCAGCAAAGATATAACTTTAGTTTAATTACCTAAAAAGAGACCTAGTGTTATGAATGTGTATCAAACAAAACTTAAAACTAAATACAGAGAGTGTATTTACACAAACATAAATTGTGTTGCTGGAAGTGAAACATACTTCACAGCAACACACAAATCCTAAACTTAGCCCATCATCAAAATCCAGCAACAATTTGCCATAAACTCAGAATTCCCATATGCAAATCAATGACTTGCCATAAAACAGAATTCCACAGCTATAACACAAATTTAACCATTAACAAGTTAATTTCTAACATGTAAAGAGTATGAAAAGGATGATTTAATATCTCTGGTACATGATTTCCTCAGGAAAAACATGAATGCAACAGTCAATCATGTTTGCACTCATTTGTACAAGGAACATGATGTAGTATGCAGTAGAATGGGCACCTTGTATGCCTGCTCAACAAAGTTACACACAAAAAGTTCATGTATTCTTACAGCAAGTGCAAAAGTAAAAAAGTGGAAAACTTCAAAGAAAGGCTTTAAGATAATAAAGACACCATTTACATGCTTGATGAGGTAGCCTTTAACATGAGTTATGTACCACATAGAGAATGGGCTCCCAGGGAGAAAGTGCATCTTGCAGTAGAGGCTGGGCATATGTTTACAGTGCTGTTCTTTACTGCTCTGCATGCAGAACAACACTGACAATCTGGTGGTGGTGTGAAATCTCACAAAACGAAGCATAATAGCAATCAAGTTTCACAATATTCTCAGTGATCTTGAAGTAGGCAATGATGATATGACGCTTGTACTGGACAGCACCACCATTCATAAAGTTACAAACAAGCTCTACAGTAAGAGTATGAGCTCTATCACTAAAATGGTGGAGGAATAAGGAGCTGTCCTGAACTATTTGCCTCTATACATGCTGGTTCTCAACCTGGTTGAGTACTGCTTTAACATGATCAGGCAGTGTGTCAAGATACAGAAGCCAAACAATGAAGAGGGACTTCACATAGCAACAGCTGTCAGCACTATTTGCTGTAGTTACTATTGCTGTAACTAGTGCACAATGTCTGTGTTCATCTTTTTTCTTAGAGGTAAAGTTCTATTTGGAGTAACTAGCTGCGCGTGTATTGCACTTAAGACAAACTGTCTATGCATCTACTTCAACCACTTCAACTTAATTCAATTCCTACCTAATCCATATTAGTCATTTTTATTTGAATAGGCTAAATTTGAATATATATATTTTGAACCATTCATAATTTCATCATTTTTCTTCATCCAACTTGCATTTATTATCCTGATTATTTTTCATTCTAATTTGAATTTTTTATAAAAAAGTTGTCATATTTGACCAGATCAATTGGATAATTTACATTTCTTCCATTTTGTTAACCTGGCTTTACCAACTATTTTCTCAGAACAATCTGGAGCAATACAATATTCCTTCCAATCATTAGGATATTCTATTGATCTGAAGGGGAATTATGAAGTAACCAAAGTCTCACCGGATAACTCAACTGGCTATTTTGTATTTTCATTTGCACTTGCATCCAGGGTTTATAACTAATCCTCCTGCAGTTTTAAACATTCTAATTATCTCATCACTCCTGAACAATTCAGCACCTCACAAAAGTTTCTTCTAAGTTCTGCAAAGGAAGCAAGAGTTCTGCCCTTCATAAAAGTCAAAGTACCTATTTTTTGATATATTGATTGTATACCTAACCCCTCTTTCCTTATTTGTTTTGTATTTGCTATCAATTTGTGCAAGCATATATTTCACAGATTATAAGCGATCAGATGCCCAGAGAAGTTGCCAAGCAGAGTATACCTGCAGCACCAACCAAGATCAAACTCCCTTCTCCCAAATTGGATTGCTTCCACTATGTCATTGACTGTATATTGGCATCTAAAAGGCTAAAGTTATTAGAAGAGGTCTTAGATGAAGTAAACGTCATATACCTTGAAGCCCCTCTTAAAATATCAATTAATACCTACCTTTTCTGCCTTTACACTGCAATTGAACTACTTGCACTGCATACGGAGGAACACACCAAGCAGACATGTAACCAAGTAAACACTGAACCAATCCTATATCCTCCTACTTTTTCTGTTCCCAGAGCCAACATTGATTCTTCTGTCCTACCAACATTCTCTGGATCTCCTGAGCATTTGCACTTGTACATGAGATCATTACATAACTACTTGCACATCATTGGACTTAACTTGGATCTATCAATTCACTTTCAACAGTAATTAATGATGAAAAAATGCGCTCTGGAGTCTTCTAAAACAGTCTGTGCACAACGCATTTACAGAATGGTAAGTCAGTAATTTTATTGATGACAATATTGGTCTACTTTCTGCCTTACAGGAAAAATTTGAGAGTTAAAGCCTTGAACAAGCATTTGAGCTTTGCAGGAAGTTTAGCTCTCTTTGCTTACATACTTTTTTAACCCTTCAAATTACCTTTTAGAATTTCAAACTGTGCATCATTAGCTGAAAAACTTGAATCCAATAATATCTAGTGGTGAATTTCCTTGTCTGTTACCTTAAAGGTATACCTGAGGAAACTTACAAGAGTTCTTCAAATGATATTTCAGTTTTGGACTCTCCAACCATTAATATAGTAACCGCATTATTTCAAATAAATTTAAACATCTTAAAACAGTAAATACAAGAGAAAGCTATACAAAATCCAAAACTGCCACAGAAAACTGAGCTGCCTGTTCAATCAGACAAAAAGCTCAATAAATGGTATTTGTTTCATAAGATAAACAGCTATTTGGATGAAGAGTACCTTAAGCAGCAAGATTAAAATTAATTGAAACTGCATACTTGTCTGGTGGTTTGTAATACTTAAGTATTGACCCATCATTGGCAAGACCAAATGGGAATAATTGCAATTTAATCAATCACTAACATCTCATACTTGATAATGGTATCTCTGAGTATTTACTTTGGTGTTGAACTGTTCAATGAAATCCAACTACATGATCACACAGAAGAGTACTTAATTGTGTATGTAGCTGGCAAGAATCCTTGAAAGTACTAGCAGTGTTACTGCCAAAATCAATATTAGGGGTTGTTATGAGGTAACTCCTTTAAAAATTAGGACAAATCTTACCTATTCACAGGTTTTGGGATGAACCTGGTGTCTCTTAGCTAATTAATCAAGAATGATTGTAAGAATCAAACTGTGCAATCACAAATAGTTACTGTCAAATGGTAAAGAACATACACTAATACTGCTCACAGTTAAAACTGACAGTATGATAACCTTCAAAACTAATATAGTTAAGGAATAGCTGTGTTCTTTCTATCTCTTGCCTCCTAAACTGGCATATTATTGGCATTGGTTACTTGGGCACCTGGACACGGTTCATCTTCAACACTTACAAAACAATTCTAGTGGCTAAATTTGATTTACAGATGAAGAAACTGGAAACTGTGGTTCATGCCTTACCTAAATATCAGAGACAGTTGAAAGGGGAGGAAGAGACAATACAGTAGTATAATATATTAGTAGGTACCTAAGGTGGGCAAAGTCCGATGTACGGCAGAGGGCAGGCAAACAGCAAAGCAAGAAAAAGATTTAATAAAAATATAAAAGTTTTGTCAAACTTAGAAGAGTGAACATAAACACAAGACTGAACAAATAAACACGCCCCCACTAGCTCCTGCAGTATACCCTCTTGAAGTGCTTTTGAAATTGGCTCTTCAGTAAATCTTTTGCTCCATAAGTATATGCTGCAATTTCCATTAAGCTTGTAACAATTCTAGAGTTATTTAAAGAATTCTAAGAAATTGTCTTTGGTGAAAATAAAGCAGAGTAATTGATAATATAGTTGATTCAAGCAGAATTAAAGTTTGATGACAACTTCTGGAATAATATCCAGTCAGTTGAAGTAGAGTTTGAAGAAGGTAAAGAAGAGTTTCCAGGGAAAATGATGAAAATGGAATCATTCTTTTGTAGGTTGAACTGGTTATAGAAAATAATCTAAGAAGTTTCCAAGTAACCATAAGAAAGATGACACGTGGCAATCTGTGGAGTAAGTGTGCAAAGGATTCCATAAAGGATTGTGGCAAAGGTGTAGACATAAAGGGTTTGGTATTAAGACGCAATCAAGATAAAAGGTACAAAGAGGTAAAAAGGGCAAATCATAGAAAAGGTGTGGACAAAATATAGGCAAACATAGATGAACATTTATGAACATAATTGAGCAGTTATGCCGTAGCAATTTAAAGAGATAGCAGGACTGGCAAATATTCTGACAGAGACAGAAGCTATTAAAAGAACAAAAATGAGCTAGTGAAACCGGAATTGACTTTCAGAAGAATGGAAGAAGAAAAATCAGTTCACATGCACTGGAAGGAACCTGTTGCTTTACATGTTACTAACAATTACAGCTGCTATGTCAAGACTTGCAAAAGAAGAAAAAGGATTAAAAAAACAAAAACAGTACAAGGGAGTGTCAGGAATTAACCCGTAATACGGTTAATCCCTTATCTTTGTAGTTGCAGATATTCTGACAATTTGAAATATGTTCTCAAAAAGAGAACATTCTTTTTGAGAACATGATGCTTCAGTTTCTAGTTTAGTGTTGCATTTGAGAAGTGATCTCACTTCTTGCAACACAGGTTAAGAATAATATACCTGTTCCAGGCTGTTACTCTTTTGTGTTGTTCTCTTGTGCCCTCATCTCTAGCCTCTGCATCTTGACAGGGAGATGGATAACAGCAAGAAAGAAAACAAGAGAAATAAAGGAATGCAAGTGTATTGACTTTATATGTATCTTAGGTAAGAGATATGTGTGTGCGTATGTGTTTCCGCTAATGACAAGAACATATGAAGATGAAATATAAAAGAATAATTGATGACTAGTCTCATTCCCATTGGCTAGTTTATAAAGAGTCATCAAGAGTAAGAACAAATTCCCATTGGCTGATCTGTGAAGAGTCATCAGAATAATTTCCTATTGGCTAATCTGTAAAAGGTCATCAAAACAAGAATAGAACAAAATTCCCATTGGCTGTTTTCATGAAGAGACACCAAAATAAGAATAGAACAATATCCCATTGGCTGCTTTTGTGAAGAATCATCAAAATATATGAAACAGAACATAAAGTATAGGATATTCTGGAACATGAGGATCTAAGGCATAATTGTAGTCCAAACATGTTACCAATTTACCTCTTTGATGCAAACCAAGCCACAAGCTCTGGACATCATTTAGCAGTTTATTATGTATGTGAGGAAAACTCTGGAATTCATTATTGATCACCTTTGGACAAACAGTGCTTGGAATTTCCTTTGGATGATGTACAAACTTTTTTTACAGAACAAAATATTTAGTAAACTCTCTGCACTATACATGCACCAACTAAACTGAATTACAGAACATTCTTTTGACATCCTCATAAGTATTGTCAGCTGTCTTTTGGAAGAATTGTAGGTACCAGACTATTTGTAGCCTGAAGCTTATACAACAGCTGTAGACATTCTAAATGCCTCACCTACGTTAGCAAATGAAATGAAGACTTCCTATGAACAATGGCATGGACAACACCCAAATTACGTTAATATGCACATTTTTGGATTGAAATTCTTTGTTTTGTGGAAAAAGTCTGATTGTTTTCACAAATTTGAGGCAAACTTATGGGAAGGACATTTACAGAATAGGCATTTACAGAATAGGCATTTACACAAACATTCAAAGAAATATGCAAGTTCCTTTTGGGTTAGTGACATACTGATTGCAATCAGGTATGGTTGGCACCTTCCAATTTTCATCTTTTTTTGGACCAGCAAGATCATCATGATTTAAAATGGAGGTGGAGACTGTTGAGAATTAACTCTCTAAGTAAATTAATTTTTGTGACTGCAGTAAGTTCTTATAGGAGTATTTGTGGTGTTCTAAGTAAATTTGCTGTATGGATGTCAGTAAAGTAATATTTTGTTGTGTTCACAAATCTATCTCACTTTTATAAATACAGTTATTGCATAATTATATACGCATTCTGTCACTTTTTTTTGTCTTTGTTGCATTTTGTGCTTTTTAGAGATATTAGTAAAAAATGTAAGGCCAACCTCATGTTTGGGGATGGAAAAAGCAGCAGAAGGAGTGCAGCTTTACAGCTATCAAGATAGAAATAATCAAGCTCTGTGGGGATGATGCAGTTTACAAGCTACTCCAGCAGTTCATCTCCAAGTGTAGCTTTATTGAATGTGAGGCATTGCTCCTGGCCTCTCTCCATGAGATGCCTTGTTGAAGTAGGGGAGCAGCTGCCAAATATGGACTACACATTGTTCAATCAGTGCATCTTGTCCATCACCAGTTTCAGTAGTAGCAGTTTCAGTAGTAGCAGTTTCAGTAGTAGCAAGATGTGCCAACACTGTAACCCTGCACTTGTGGAGACTCTCAGAGAGTACCAGATGCTGCACCTGGAAATTTATGAAACCCCAGGAAGGCTGTCATGTATGATGCTGATGCTCATAATGGTTGCCCATTAGGTGCAGAAGAACATTGCAGTCAGGACAGGACTCACTCTGATTAGCAGGATGGGTCATTGGTTCTGCCTGAAGGTCAAGCAGCACTCAAAAGTCAGGGTACAACCTTATTTGTAGATAACAAGCTACACATCATCAAAAATATGTCACTGCTGCTCATGCTGGCCAGCACAGAAGAGCCATTCTCAGTAGCAGGTCTTGTTGTAAGGTACACTTGCTTCCAGCAGAGACAGTACCCTAACCCCTTTGCTGAGCTGACCTGGATGCAGTCCCTGTGCAACAGGGTATGAGCCTGCTGTCAGGTATATGCCAGTCAAAGATAAGAAATAGGATCAAAGGTTAAATGTTACGCAAATATTTATCCTGTGTGGAACAAACAAAAGGGAGTAATACTTGTTCAATAAAACGTGTACTTTATTGTATGTATTTCCAACACTGAGCATCACAAACAAAATGTAATATCAACTAACTACTAATGCTGGATATATGTAATCAACATTAACCAAACTAGAATATAATATATATATATATATATATACATTTTAATCTCTAGTGTGAATCCTCAGGAATTGCAAATATAAAGGAAATGTGTATCAGTTATGTATGCACAACTATGACAAGTCAGGTCCTAACACCTGCATTAGCCCTCTTCTGCTCCAAGTCAAGAAAGCCTCTAGTGTACCTACCCTCTTTCATGCCATACTGTAAAATCTTGAGACTCACAATCAGCAACAGATCTTGAAAAAAAAGGATAAGAGATCTTTCAAGCAATTCACCCTTCTCCCACAGATAAAACTAAGGCCCAATAATATCAAGTTCAATAACATGGTACTAGCAAACCTGCACAAGTACCTAAAGATAGCATGCAGCTCAATGGACATGATCTGTGGGACTACTACTTTGACACAAGGCAAGTAATATGCTCCAAATGCAAGGATTTTAGAGAGTTTATGGTCATGAAAGAATTGAGCACCACTCTGATTGTGTAAGTACTGTTGCTATTCAACGGCAACGAGTATTACTAAACAAACACACAAAAAGAAATTTATAGATATCTGCATATTTAAGATGTTGCGAAGAGTGATCTTTGCACTTCATAATTATATACAAAAATGTTGTTACACCTTTTATTCGTT